>VUYV01000053.1:3134619-3295812 GCA_008711295.1 Anarhynchus alexandrinus
CCAGGAAAGCAGGGCTCCATCCTGCATAATGCTTACTTGGGAAGACAAACGCCATTAACTCTGAACATCTCGTACTTCCTTCTTCCCCAGCTTTATATACTGAGCATGACATCACATGGTATGGAATATCCCTTTGGTCAGTTGGGGTCAGCTGTCCCAGCTGTGTCTCCTCCCCGCTTCTTGTGCCCTCCCAACCTACTTGCTGGTGGGGTGGTGTGAGGAGCAGAAAAGGCCTTGACTACTTAGCAACAACTAAACCCACCGGTGTGCTATCAACACCATTCTCATCCCAAATCCAAAACATAGCACTATACCAGCTGCTAGTAAGAAAGTCAGCTCTATCCCAGGTGAAACCATGACACTGAAAAAAAGGAACCCAGAAATAACAGTTAAGCCTTGCATGTGGTGGCAGACTTCCTCTGTGGTGCTGGAGGCTCCTATTGAAGAATCTCATCAAATGGACAATGATCTTGCTATAGTGTTGACTTCTAATATAATGTCTTTCTGTGAAACTTGTGTTCAAGTTAATTATACTTCAACATATTTTCTTTCTTAGGATTGCCTTAAAATTTTTGAGTTTTAAGCTCAGAATTTGCATTATTTGTAGTTTTAATTAAAAATGTAAACTCCTATTTCTTGTGTGTTTGAAGGTAAGGTTAGTCTCCATATGTTCTTGTTATAACTCATTTTCCAAAAGTTTGGAAGCAGCCCGTTTGTCCAACACTCTTCCTTTTTGCTTTTTGAAGAATGCCATTCTTTGCCTCAGTCTTGAAGGCCCATATAGACTTCTTGCAACAAATACTCCAAGGTCTGAATGCAAGTTGTTTTCCCAGTTGTTTGGTGTATGAAACTTCTTGAAAGAGTTTTTTTATATGTACGTTTTAAATTGGCACAATTATCTTGACATGTTGCAGCATTGCCTTTTACCTGACACAAAAAGTGCAGTCAAATCAGTAGAAAGTGTGAATAAAAACCTTCAAATTAGAAATGATGACAGAATTTTCCCACGTGTTACTGGTGTTACAATTCAGATGAGAGAGACCCCAGACATTGTTTGCAATACTTTTCTTCCCTATCTTATGTACGTGTGTATATATAAATATATTTGTATATAGTCCATAATATTTTCTAAAAGTAAACAGAAAATTTAAAAATTACTGTAAGGATGTTGATGCTTCCTTGGACATCTGTGATATCATGGAATTCCACTGCTGTCCTACTATTTAGTAACACAATGATGAACTTTGTTTACAGACAGAGACTTGGTTTGTTTTGGACTAAATCATTCAGAAGTCAAGGTTTCACTCTAACAGGCGAGGAGGGATTTCCCTGTCACAGAAGGTGGGCTTTTTGGCTCTGAGGTTGGTGGCTATCAGTAGTCTAGTTAGCACACAGTTAGCCAGATGGCATACTACTTCTGCCTCTGCAGCTGCCTGAACTGTGACTCAGTAGTGATTAAATCTACATCGTTGTGTTTCTCTAGGGCACAAGGGCTGACAGTTGTACTAAATATTGTTGCTTTCTAGGATAAATTCAGAGCTTGTGTCAGCAGTACGTTATAATTCCATTGTGTCAGTGGAGGTGTGTCTGCCCATGGCAAGTTCACATTCACTGCTTGCTTATTTGATGATTTCAGTTACAATCTTTTTATCTCTGATTTCAAAGTTGTAAATGTGCTATATTGCCATGCTATGTAACTATTCCTATTAAGAGAACTGGAAATAAAAGACCAAATAATACAAATTCTGAGGAATTCACACAATAAAATTTGGTTATTATGCAATTACTTAAAATCATTACTAGTAATATTGGCATTAAAAGGAGGAATCAAATACCTACTGGGTTATCTCATAACCTTTCCATCTTTTACTTCTGAATCTAAATTAATAAGAAAACAATGTTTCATTCATCAGTCTACCTTTCTAATAACTTTGGAATCTAGTAGTTAAATTGATGGGAATCAGAGTTTGAAAAATCTTGGAAATAATTATACCTGTATGAGCCTTCCACAAGTAATAGAGGCAGACTTTGTAGGTACTCTCCTTGTGCCAACCAAAAAACTCCATGTATTAATATTTGCTGTCAGAGAACGTGCATGGGAAAAGAACACCCACCTGCCCCCAGTAATTTCCTAAACATTGGAAAATTTTCAAAACAGCTGACATAACCCCAGAAGTCCAAAGTAAAACTGACATTATCAGGTCTTCTGCTCAGTGATCTGATTTATTTAATTGTGTCTTAGGTCCTTTCTAAGCTTCTTGAAAAGAATTCCTGTGCAGAAAAGGGACTATTCATTCTCCTAACATGACTGCAACTTCCTGGTTGTACTGTAGCACATTTGCTTTTTTATCAGCTAAACTGAATTCTGATTGCAGATGGCTGAAAAACTGGGACACAGCAAAATTAGCAGCAGTATTAATAAATGAGACAGTGTACTTTGCGATCTTCATATATTGTGCAGAGTATCTGCTGAGCTAATCTTCAGTTTCTCTGAGCTTCAGGATTTCCTTTGGTGATGAAGTGATCATATGTATGGTCTTTTAAAGGTCTTGACTGGGGAGTACGGTGGTTGTTGGGATCCAGCATCTCTGCGACAGTGAAACATTAAGCTGGTTCTTCGCCACCCTAGTCTTAGTTGCAGGAGCCCGCTGCCCCATTTGCAAGGATCAGAATGTAAAAACAAGTGAAATCTAGATGGGAAATTGCTGGGCTGTGTGTGCATGCTTGCAGAGCTTGGGGACGTCTCCAGAGTTAGTGGAAAGCTTTTGACAGGTTAATGGCTTAACTATTATAAGCTTGGAAATGTCAAAACATATATTGTCCCTATGGACTGATTACCTTCAAATTACTTGATTTTCTGTGTGGCCATATTTGCTCTAGGCTGAGACACCCCTGTTGCTGCAGAATCTCACTGGTATTTGATAATCTTGCTAGAGATCTTTAGTGTACATGCGGGTACATACACATACAGTCTGGAGGGAGGTGGGTTTCTGAGTAGTAGCTAAGATGTAGAAAATGAAACGAATCATTCTATGCAGAAACTGTTGTGAAGCCCTCATGAATATTTATATGTGTGAGTATATGTCGCTATGTAAAAACATACATTTAACAGATGTGAAACTTCGGAAGACCTAGTTTTGAAAAAAATCTTCAGATATGTTGTTCAGTGGTCTGCAGAATACCTTATAAATGATTTGTTTTTCTGTAGGAATGTGTAGATGTATCACTTTGGAAGGTAGAATAGCTACTATCACAATTAATTACTTTTATTTGTGGCTTGCAAAGCCTCGCATTGTGCACCTAGATGGGTATGATAGATAAACATTTCAACAGTTGAATTCATGGAGAGTAATTTCTTTCACCATCTGAAGAGTTTTCCTGTTCGCTCAGCATGTATGATACCCTCCTGTAATAAATTAGCATTTTACAGCTGAGGATGGCTTTTGGCATACTTCAGAGCGCTACTTCACCACTGAAGTTAGCCGGTTATTTTTTACGTAATCATTTGCCATTCTACAGGAACCTGAGCTTGAGAACAGATCTTCAGTAATATTCTTACCTGCCACTGGGCAGAGGAGGGTAAAAATGTCACTGAGACCTGCTGATGGCGAAGATGCAGTTAAAAAGTGTGATGCACTATTCCCTGACATCTAGGTTTTCTAATTATTCTTAAATTAAGATACTATTCCCTTACACCTATATTTTCTAATTATTCTTAAATTAAGGTCAGCTTTATAGGGCATAAAGATATTTTCAGTGTAGTCAACACTGTCGTCACTCTGTATTAAGGTGCAACTGCAGGCCCCTGGACTAGTCTGGAGGGAAATTTTAACATCTGTCTGGATTTGCGGTTCTTAGCTTGCAGAAAGCTATTCCAGATTTCAGTTTGGATCTCCACAGCCATTAGCGCAGGATCATTATTGCTAATAGAGTGATCAGTTACAGGAAAGATGAGTGTCTGGTGAAAGCCTGCCACTTTGAATAGCTGGGATCTGGATTAATTCTTTCAATTAATGGTCCTGCCTCCTTTTGATATTACTGATGGTTGTTCTACCAGCAGGTGGGGATGATTTTTCTTTCATTCTGGCACAGGTGACACGTTTGGCTTGCTGAGCTGATTAATATCCCTAAACAAAAGCTTCAGTGTTTACTGTTCTAGAAGGAGGCTTGTCAAATCCAATCAGTCATTATATTTACGTGGCAAATTGTGTTTGGGATACATTGTAATCAGCCTGTGTATGAATATTTTTATGAAACAAAGCATAGAAACTTGACACTGTTTGGGGCCCTCTGCAATGAACAGAATTGCTAAAAGAATGTTTGCAGCAGGAAGATAAGCGTTGTTACATTTTTAATAAGTGCATTTTTTGCTTTGACAATGGAAATTCCTTCCTGATTTTTGTTAGGAGTTGTCTTTGTCAGAGAACATATTTATCTCCTCTTGCTTAGAGTCAAATTATAAGCTAACTGCTTTGGTAAAATGCCAGTTGACCTTGTGACACTTTTGTATATAGGCACTGAGACTGGCCGTTGGGACTGGGGCCCTTCTCTTGTTCTTTCCTGTCACCAGGTTGGATGATGTTCCTTTTCTTGCTTAGCATTTCACAGGGAATACTACCTTAAACTTTTAAATTAGTAAATAAGAAATAAGGATTCACAAGAAAGGTGCTATGTTTCTTTTTGAGAGCAGTTTTTTATGGTACAGAGGTAGTTTTGTTCCACCGTTTTGAAATTATGTTCTATTTCAAGGGAGTTAAGCAGGCACATTTGCAGGGTTCTGTTACCGTGTCCTGTTCAGAAAAAATATAAAATGTGAAGTCTGGCATAGCAAAAGAAAATCTGATAGTCCATCAGTTTGTGGTGTTGTCAACTCTGCTACTTTGTGTTACATTGGCAAAATTTCAGCTAGGAAGCTTTTGGAGAATTATGAATTGTCTTGACAATGAAAAAATTCTAAAAAACTTATTTCATTTGCTGACTACAGTATGGTTGCTTTGTAAAGCATATACTTTCTATGATTTCCTGTAATTTAATTTAGCGTTATAGCAAAGGTTTTATATCTTTTTAGAACTTCCTCAAATGAAGTCTGAAAAATCACTGTAAAGGCAACAAAGCTATTAAGAATTGTAGTAGTACTATACATGAACAAGAATTCCTGTTCTTTAGGGTAAGATGATACTTTTCACAGTGAAACCCAATTTAATTCATGCCTTAGTAAGAATTGCCTAGCAACTTATTGACAAAAAGCAATTGTTTTTCTTTTAAAATTCATTAAATTCTTCGCTTGTGTATCACAAAGAAAACCAACCGAAAAAACCAAACCCCAAACCAAAACAAACCCTTAAATCTTTGATTACAGGAACAATAAAGAAAATTCTGGTAGGTAACTAATAATATTTTGTAAATGACTACAGGCTTTAAACATAACACTGTAAGGAACTACAGTTTAAAAAGTCTTGATGTTAGCATTAATTTGATATAGTAATGACAGATATAAGGGATGTAAATAGAAATTCTTATGTGTGAATACATAACCTCTGAAGCCCACATTTGCCAATTTTTCAAGGAATGTCTGATCTTACTGTATATTATTGATTAGTTTTTCAACCCAGAAGCTCTGTTTAATTATTAATACACCTCTCTCCAGGAATCACCAATTCCTAATGTGTGCTCAAATGCAGAACTCCTCCCACTGTCTGACACTCACCCTCATGCTTTCGTCTGACTAAGACAGTGTTTACTCAGAACTGCAGTATAACTTATAGAAGAGCTGGTTGCCATTTACTCTGTTAATGTCTTAATTCCATTAAGCTTGTGCTAATGGCCTCAGTTCCTCGAACACTTTTCCTTCTAATGGAATGATTCAGGCTATTGATTCTTCAGCTGACTTTATTGTATGCCTTAAGGTACAAACCAAGTCAGGAGTTTCAGCTCTTGGTTCTGCAGATTTACTCCAGAAATGCTTTTGTACAGTTCAGAATAAGTATTCCAAGTCAAAGGTGTCTACTCCCAAGTTTCACTGAGTTTTAGGTGCCCAGGGAGTTAAATAAACGGGCTTTACAGAGAAGGGAATTTAATTAATGGAAATGCTCATTCTGTACATCCACTTCTTCCACACATGGAGTTTCCCATAGTGACTCTTCAGAATACAAGCATCAAGATTTGCATGTTTGATTTTTCTGATCTGGAAAATGTATGCTGCATTAGATTAATTTACACAGTTCCCTACTAAAAGTTACTTATTTCAATTTATTGTCCTCATATTGGACCTGGAAGTTTTCCAGACAAAATATTTTCTTTTCAGAATTGCATAGTACTTTTTCTTTAATCCTACTGACTCCTGCAGTCCTACTGACTTGGTCAGTAAAGTACTAGTCAGCATGAATGAGACTAGTATAATCTGCTTCACTATGCGTTTTAATAGGAATAAATTCCACTCTGACCCTATTGTTTTTCCAGACCAATCTGTAGCCTGTTCCTTGAGTAATTTTTGCAAAGCTATGACTGCAGCAGTCGCTGTTGAGTTTTATGAGTACAGAAAAGCCTGGGTGGTTTATTCTGTGTATTCCAGATTATTATGAACATGTAGTATTTTCCTCCTTCTTACATGTTTTCCTTTCTCAGTCATGTAAGAATAAGCAAATTAATGTGTGTGCAGAACATAGTTAAAATTTATTATGACAGTGGAATTGATGAGTTCAGCTTATTCCTGTGTGCCAGTTCAGATGGAGAGGGTAAATGTTAGTTATTCACCTTGGGAAAAATGCATCTATTCCCTTGCAAAAAAGTCCAAGATAAACTTTGAAAAGCATTTTTATGAAATAACCATCTTGAAAGAGTTCTCCAGTGCAGTGTTTCTACATCTTTATTTACTTGTGCAGCTGAGAGGAAGAAGGAAAGAAAAATATCCATGTGCAAATGTATTTGTACAACAAAATGGAGAAAAACACATACTAGGAGCTTGCTTTCTTCCTAGTACATTTACTGAATCAAATCAATAGTTTTACTGTGATGTCTTTCAGGATTTTGCCTGAGGTTTTTAAGTCAATCACAACTTGAGCGGAAAAAAACAACCAAAACACACCAAATCCACACAGTTGGCCAAGAGTCTGTCCCCTCCTTTCTTTGACTTGATGAAGGCTAGGATATATTTTAAAAGGTATACTTAGCCTGGAGTTGACTTTTGAGTTTAATTTCTTCTGCCTTGAATGCATCATAGATTCATTGTTTGTAGGTTGGGAACAGTATACAGAGTAGCTTTCTGTGCGTGGAATGCATTTAATGTTTGTCACTTTTATTGCTTGCATGTATGAGCTTCATCATGATTTGCTGTTCTAAGCATGTGTTAAGATTATCAGTAGGAAAACAGAATATTTCTCTCCATTTCTATATTGTGTGTTGTTGTCCAGTAAGAGGAAGACAAGGAAGTCTCAGTTTTGCAGAAGGTCTTCTGTTTCTCTGTAATCTCTTGCTTTTCTTCATGAAAGTTTCTGTGAGACTGAAACCTACCTTAGAGCAAAGTTTTGTAATAAGACTCCAGTGACAATTAAAGGTACAATTAAATGCTACCTGAAATGGTTGGATTTTGCATGAAAGCATAGAAGATGAAAGATCATGCAAATGATAAAACCTATTTTTTTTTTTTAATGGAATAGAAAAGATAAAAGAAAACCCAAGAGTATACTTAACTACTTCAAATTCATTCTAATATGGTTTTGGTTAGCAGTTTGGGTGGCTTTGTGTCTCACTGACATTAAACTATTTTGTTTAGCTTGAGTAACTAATTATCTTGCATGATAACGTCAAAATTACTGGTTTTAAATCAGTGCTTTGCAGGAACTCTACTGAAGCAGCAACAGTCTTTATTCTGCGGAATGAAAAGGTGCAGAACCATGCCCACAGTGGATACTTTTAAAAGGGCCTCCACAGGTCTAGTGTGAGGTCTGCTTATTTTTCTTCCTACTTGGAGATGTCTTTGTCCACAAGAGAAAAGATAGGGAAAAGGCTATGCATTGTATTAATTGTTTTGCCTCAAACCCTAAACAGCACTCTCTTTTTCTTTTCCATTCCCCTTATATGAGCGTTATGGAGAGTGGGGAGAAGGATTTAGCTGACTGAAAGTTCATGTCAAGACTCCCTGTAAAGGAAGAGGCTCAGCTCAACCTAACATAGAAGCATCTAGATTTCTCTGGAAAAACACCTGCTTCTCTCCACAAACCATAAAGGGTAATGAAGTTTAATAACCCACATGTAGATGCCTGCTGTAAAAGGAGCTTAAGCTGACTAACCCATGTGTAGATATTCACTTTGTAAGCGTTACAGTTAGATGAAATGAACCCCACTTGGGTTGTCAGTCTAAATCTCTTGAAATCAGTAGAGCTAATTACATGAGTGAGGCTGGCCAATTTTAAGCTATGTCTTCTAGCAAGTAAGTGAAGCTTTTTTTTCTTTTCTGTGTGAGCTAAGCAGTGTTTTGTTGTGTGTTATGTTAGATGTTAGCTCTTCTAACGAGGTGGTGTAGCCTTTTTAGGTTGGCTCAACCAGCCATATATAAGCTGTATTGTTGAAATAAATACAGTTCCAAGATGTTTATCTCAGTATTTTAGTATGAATATCATTGCGTGTTGTAGATGTGAAGGTATATATAAATGCATTGAGGCAATGGCTCTGTGTTCTGTTTGCATATATAATAATCATTCCTTATTTCACTGGTAGTTAACTGCCTTCATTGTATTGAGCCTTTTACTTGGGATACCAAGGAATACCTCATTAAATAAACCCCTCTTAGATGTTAGACTTAGGATGTGTTATGCACAGTTCTAGTAATGCTGCAGAATCTGGACCAGAAAATAATACGTAAGACAGGAGGCTAGTAAGCAAACAAAATATTGCTATGCAGATTGGAGATGTTAATTTATATTATATAAGGACTACAGGAAATGATTTCTGTTGCCATTTGGGAATTTTGAGTGACAAGCCATTATAAGTGCTAAAAAGCAATTTATAGCAATGCTTTAGTTCTAGGTTTTCCTTCAGGCTGCTGGTTCCACTGGGTACTAGGAATATTAAATTGGGTTCACTTATTTTGTGCAGATTTCAGTGCAGTGTCACAGAGATGATATATCGTGCATGTGGCATGAATTCTCACTTTTTTTTTGTCTTCTTTAATTTTGAATCTAAAGCTGTTTTGGTGCTATTTGGCATGTGATTTATATATAAATAGGTGCATAGGGCTTCATGGTGGGTGTTATCCTTTGAAACATGAAGAGCTTTCAGGTAAAGTAGCAAAGTTTGACACCTCCCAACTTGATGCAAGAGGTGAGGTGGAGAGGAGCCCAGTCGTGGGTTAGCAGAAGTGTCAGGATCAGCTCAGCATATTCTGTTACAAGTTTACAGTTAGGTTACCGCTTAGCTTAAAAAAATCCCAATATTGTAAAGAAGTGGTCATGAACAGGAGGGATTTGTTGTGTTTTGTTCTTTATTTTAGAAGCTACTAGGAATTGAAGTCGTTTGTCTGTAGGGCAGCAGAGACAGAGGCAGTGTGTCCTGCTGCTCTGCCACAGTGTGGGCTTCCGGTTTGTAGCTTAGAGCTGAAGTGCACTTCCCTTACCAAGGTGATCATTTCTGCTGGTGAAGGGTGGCTGTACGAAGTTACCACATTGTCCCTTCTCTGATAATGTGGGAAAAGTGAAATTGCAAAGCACAAGGGATAAGGACCCTTGACTTCAGTGGGAGGCAGATTTTGGCCATTATGGGGTACCCTCAGTGTAGTTTGGGTGGTTGCCATCCTCTGTTTATGTAACAGAAAAAGAAAGTCACACTGAAAACAATTTAATTAGACTTGAGTCTCTAGGGCTACTGATCTGATGCCTTTCACAAACACTAAATGATTTATTCATTCCATTAAAAAATGAAAGCAGGAAAAATAATAAAAATGGAGGTAAAAAGAAAGCATTGCAATGCTGCCACTTAGAAGGAATTTGTAATACAAAGATTATGTTTTTGTTTTTGTTTTTTAAAGGCTTTATCTTGACTCCAAAATAGGACAAAAATCTTGAAGTATGAACTGCTTCACAGATAACCTGAACATCTCTTAAGGTTGTTTTGGTATTTTGTGTGTCATCTCTTACCCACTGGAGATCCAAAAGGGCAGCTGTTCTTCAAGCCAATACCATATGCTAGCATTTTAATGTGCATATTGTTTTTAAGGAGGATAAAACCCCGCAAAACAAAGATGAACTAGAAGCAGCTGATACGCTGTAATTAACATATTTTAAAATTCTTTAAATAGTCTCCAGCTCTCTTGAGATCAAGTGAAAAATAAATTTTAGTCTACATATTTAAGAATACATTATGCTGGGTGTAAATCAATCTGCCTTTTTAATTATCAGGATTTTATATTACAGTCATCTCAGTGGTGGTAAATTGAAGCCTTAACTGGGTCAGGCCTCGTTGTTCTAGGCATTCAGAAATCATACCATAAATACCTGCTCCTGGAGAATTTAGGCTTTGCCCACAGGATGCAGTGCAGTGGTGATAGGATACCTGGGCTGATTGTGCAGCGCTTTTACCAAAGGAGAGTGGCTGTGTTGTGCTGCTGTATGCCTGCACTAAGCAGACCGACTCCTTGGCAGGCTGCTTTCGTGATGGTGGCCATCCCTGCCTCTGGAGATGCAGCCTTGCCCTGCGCTATACCAGCAGACCAGCCTGTTCACAGCTAGTTTGGGCTTCACTGTGTTGGGTTTTAAATACTCCTTTAAAATCAATGCAATCCAAATGCGTGGTTACAGTAGTTACAATGCTAGCCTGCAATTTAGAAAGTCCAGATTTAATGACATTTCAGAGGTATGTATTTCTTTTTAATTTACAAATAAAACGATATAATGAGCTGGACTGGGTAATGAAAAGATGAATATAAATAAACCTGTGCTTTAGAATAGCATAACATTATGCATAGTTGCCAACTGGTTGTCACAACTTGTTACCTGCCTTGGCAATGTCAGATTACAGTTTTTGATGTGTTTATGACAGGAGAGAGTCTGAAGGTCGTACAAGTCTCACCTCAGTGCCTTTTTATTAAATATTTATTTTTCATATTTTTTTTATTTCCCTTAAGGTCCCTGTTAAAGTTTTTCTGTGTCAGATTAATTTTATTCAGTATATTTATTCAATTCGAGAATGGCTCCACATAAAATGGGAAGATTCAAGGCAAAAAAAAAAGAAACAAACACACAGAAACAAGATTCTTGCACATTGTATACCTTCAAGTTAGACAGACATATAATTTGAGGTGTTGGGCAAATTAAAGCTTGTTGGTTCCATCCATTTAACTGTGCTTGTATATGAACAGTTAAACAGTGGCTGCTTGTTATATGTAAGATACGAATTAGGGGTGGTTAAACTACGGGGGAAACAAAATATGGTTTGTTAACTCATAAAGGAGCTTTTTCTGGTCATAGGATTCATTTAATATTTAATAAGAATATTCAATTTCTGGATTGCACAGAATGAATTAATTCAAATTAATTTTAAGACTTTTCTGTGTGCTCATTATATTTGGCCACAGCACAGGTGATTTTCCAGAGGTTGCCACCAAATTTTTAAACGTTTCGTGAGCATACAGCCTTTGACTTTTTTTTTTTTTTTTCTCCTTTAGGACTTCTTCAGTACAGAATTAGTTCAGTTTGTGGCATTCCAAACTCTTGACAGCATTAGATGCAACAATGGAAAAAAAGTATGTGATGATGTTTGCTGGTGTGAAATTAAGGCCATCCAAGAAATTGGTAACCAGTCCCATAGAAAACAAATAGCCTGTTTTTTAGGGGCAGATGTGACATCATGGCTTCATTTAATTTTTAAAAGCTTTGCTGATTAGGTCAGATTATTAAATTCTATCCCTTTTATTTGTTTCCTAATTCATGCTTCCTGCCCCACTAGTTTGAAATAGGAGGGGGAGAAAAGTATGTCTGTGCACTAACTGGGCATCTGTGCTTTAGGCCACCAGATCTTTTTGTCATCGTCCTTGTTGGCTGTCTGTTCCTAGAAGATATGGCAAGATACTGTTTTAGGAATCATAATGTTTAGGAATGAACTATGTTGTTTAAATTCTACTTTTGATACGGAATGTTTGTTGAATTTCTTGGTTTGATGGGACTGAAGAAACATAGGCTCTTTCTGAGCTCTGTGTGGAAGAAAGTGGTAGTAAAAGGTTTTTAGTCCAGAAACAGGTTATGGTTTTTGCATATGACATTAAGGAAGACTAGCTACTCTTCACCTATATATGTGATTCACCGAATGTGATTGGGACTCCTGAGAGTATTGTGATGCAAATAAAGAATTTGTGTTCAGAAATTAATTCTGCACAGTTGGGACTTTTCTATGAAAATTTTATGGAATCGCCAAATTTTGGTAGACATTTCAGGCAACAAACTATTTCTGGTTATTTTGAGGCTGGCAACTGCAGTTGTCTGGGACTTTCCAAGAGCTGCTTATCACAGTGTTTTACCTTGTGCCAGCCATAAAAGTTGTTATTGAAATGAAAGATGTTACAAAGATGCATCAGGAGATTTGCTATCCTCTGACTTTATTGAATTTCTCACCTCAGACAGACAGTGACCGATGTACTGACCTTGTCTCATGGGATTTTCTGTAGATTAATGTCTTCTACACTTTTTCTCCTTCTTTTGTCTTTCATCCTTCAAGACCCACTAGCAAACTGTCAGTGCATAGAGATATTCATGGTTGATAAGCCCTTGAGATTTTTATCCCAGCAACACCTGAAAAACAAGTATCAATTCTGAGTTTCAAATTGATGTAAAATATAATGAATGCCCCTACAGACAAAGTAAAAACATTGCTGTGGTTAATGTAGGGTTTCCTTTTATTTGCTTTCCCTCCTGACTGCTGTATGTTGATTCTCACCTCACTGCTGTGGTCTTAGGTTAGGTAATTGGACAGTGCTAGCTTGTAGCACCTGCCATTCCCAGACCCCTGCCTTAATTAAACAAACAGCTTGCATTCACCCACAAGAAGGTATGATTTCCCTGAGAAAATTAGGGGTTTTTTGATGCTACAGTTTTGGCAAGCTGAAAAATCAAATCCTTCCATTTGTAGAATGGGCTTGGGAAGGAAGTGGCTTCTCTAAGGAAATGATTCAAAGCCTGGGAGTTAGTATTTTTATGGTATTGATTATTAATAAAGTCAAGGGAAAAAAAAAACCATTACTACATATTTGATTTTTAAAGGAAGTTCAGGTTGTTTGCAAAACGTCGCCATTATTCTTATTAACAGAATTGGCACAATCCTTCTGGCAGCTAAGACTGTCTGCACAAAAATAAAACCTGGGTTCTAATCATGCTTGTAATAAAACAAATGTCCCCGGTTAGTGTCTGCCAATTTTTGGTATTTCTAGAGTGCAAATCAGTTAAATCTCTACATGCTGCAATATCTGGGTTAGTACCTAAAACCCCAGGCTCTTAGTTTAATAACAGCGAGGACTTGGCAAAGACAGTTTCCTTTGAACCCTACCTTTTCCTTGTCTTTGTACATGGTCTTCTTAGAGTCTGGTTTTGCAATTAAAGCATCCCTGTCATCTGCAATGGAAATTGTACACACAGAGAATGAATGCCTGATCTTTTAGTTTGTCGTTTTAAAGCAGTCTGAATCGCTTTTTATAAAGTAAAAAAAAAATTGATATAAATATGAAGAGCTTTTTATATATATGGGATGTTATACAACAGTAAATCTGACAAATGCTTCCTGTCATATTGAATATATTAATATCTTATTTACAAGCATTCAAAGCAGATAGAATGATCTTGATTTCATTAAGCAGTCAACAATTAAAAAAAGTGGAATTCCATATTAAATGTAGGTGAGGTGATCTGAATTGTAAAATAAAAGAAGAGAGAAATTCAAGGTGGTATAAAGTTTGAGGGCGATGGTCTTACTATAACGTCAAAAATCTTTTAGCAAGCTTCTTGAGATTAACATGGAAACTGCACATTAGCCACTAATGACAGAATGGTTCTCTTGAAAGACAGAATAAAATTAACTGGAAGATTAATTGTAAGCCCAATTAAAACGATGGAGAATATTTTTCATAACAGCTGGTTCATCAGTCAGAATTTCCTTTTAGAAATCTTAATATTATTGTGACATTAGATTTCCTAAACTCTTTGTATGGTCCTACTACAACATTATGGATAGAAACAAAGCTGAAAATAGCATCTCTTGCTGAATGTGTAATGAAACTACTTCATCAGAAAAAATAGCTTCTATTCTACAAATGTTTAATATATACATTATGGATGTATATATGAAATGTGTAAATATTTACCTATAGTTAACATGTTATATTAATATTCCTGCGTGACAAAATCATCTTACTGCTATGACCTTAGTCTGGTGAAAAATTATCTCATAGTTACAATACAGGGCTTTAGCAGTGGGCTGCTTGAGACAGACCTTTTGCAACTTAATTCATGGATGCTTGTAAAGGACCTGGTTTGTCTCGGAACGGAATGTTAAACAACAAATAGAAAACTTGAAAGTGCACCAGAGTTTGATTAGAATATGCAAATTTTTTTTTGGCTCAGAGGGGAAAGCTTTTTACTTGAATACTTTCAGATTTCAGTTTTGCAAAGAAGTGCAAATTGAGTAGTATCGAGGGTGGCACAGAAATGAGACGAATTTGTGTGGATTTAACTTTGTAAAAAGTGTTCTGTTGATAAATGTGCAAAAGGTGGTGAATACCAGAGCATAGGTAATCCGGAAGAAATGACTTCTAACACAGGTAGTGGTTGTTGGTATATTAAAAAGACATTAGCTGATCTTGGCGTGCCGTATTTAGATGTGTTAGAGGTTCAGTCTTGAACCTGCAGGTAAGAGTCTGCAGTTGTTGCATTTTCTATGGGACCAAATTACCCTGTGTGGGTCTTGGGCTTCAGCAAAGTTGCCCAAGCTCAGTCTCTGCCTGGGGCTGAGTTCTGGAACATTTTCTCCTGTGGAAGAGCTGCTTTTCTTCATGACTTCTGACTCACTTTGTTCATGTTTTGTAGTGAGTACTCAACCTGTTTGGTCTTCTGTTGCCTAAGCTAGCTATGCTATTGGGCTGTCGTCTGCACTGTTCCAGTATTTCTACTTTGAAATGCAGGAACTTCGTCATTGTGTGCTTTTTCTTGTGTGCAAGTTTACTGTAAAAATGTTTGCATTGTGCTTAACAACTGTGAAAGTACAGTGATGTTCTAGAATTGGTTGACATAATTATTCCAGTGTACTGTATTGGTAGATTGGGTTTTGAGTGATGTCTCTGTTCATTTGTAAAGGATAGTGGTGGTCTGGAATTGGTCAACCTAATTATTTCAGTATACTATATTGGTAGATTGGGTTTTGAATGATGTCTCTCTGTTCATTTGTACCATTTTGAGTTGAGGATCCCTTCCTCTCACATGCATACATTTAATTCAAGATCATACATTCATATTCACTCACATGTAAATTAATGCTGACATTATACTGTCCTATCTGGCATCTCTGAATAAGTAAGGGGGGGGGGGGAGAGAAGCAGTGGAGCTTCTATTTGGAGTTCCCTAAATTTAAATCTCTACTTCTGAATGTATCATTGTACATTCAGCTTCATCTCAGCCTCCTTACAAATCCTCTTACTTCTGGTCATCACCACATAAAATTAGTATTTTCACATAACCCTACTCTAAAGCGAACAGAGTGAAATTCTCTTAAATTTAAATGTTTGCAAAATAATTTTGTTTCAACTGGGAACTGCAGAGTAAATTCAAGGGGAAAATTAAAAAACTAAGTTATCTATGCTGTCTAACAGTAGCCCATCGAATTGTTCTATTTTTTACTCTGTGGTGCTGAAACTTGTTATTCAAAACATATTATGCATAGAGGTGTACACATACTTTAATACTATTTTTTGAAAGAGATTACAGTTCCCAGAGTGACATGCACTTCAATGAGGGCTGCACTTTGGGTAGACTAGCATTGCTAGGTAGCAGGTTAGGATGGAGGAGTGGGGAGCGGCTCCTTCCATGCAGAGCTTTGATGGCATCAGTTGGGACCCTTCTGGAAGTGCCCCAGCCTGGTGGGAAAATGGGTGTGTGATGTTGACAGTCACTTCCCAATGCACCTCTTGAGTAGAGAGCGTGAAGGCTGTGCTTCCAGCTTAGGGCTTCGGATAGTCATGATTCAAATCTTCAAGGCTAATCCGGCTCTCGGTGGGAGATTTTTCTTAGCTGCAGTCTGGCTTCAAATCTTACTGTACCAAAAGTAAACTCTAAATCTCAGCAAAAGATGCTGGAATGTAGAGCAGGCATCCTCCTGGTTTTGGGGGACAGAACTGGAATGGTAATTTGTAAAAAATCTACAGTGAACAGGAAGTATAGCATGTCACTCTTACTGCATGTGCACTCCATATTTTTTACATGAAACAATACCTTGTTTTAAAAGTTCCCGTAATTTGGCAAGAATAATATTTTTTAAATAAAGACAGTTAAAGAATTAGGACTAGACAAACTTCTGCGCTGCAGTGCCAATTTTTCCTTGGACTAAATACTGCTCTGCATCATGAGAGTAGCTGCTGACAGCTGTAGTGCCAAACATTTTAGTGGTTCTTCATTCAAATTTATTTTAATTTTCTATTCAGTGAAAAATACTATTTCAGCCTTACAATTCAACTGTCAATCTGGGTGAAAACAAATCTCATAAATAAAGCATTTCCTGTGTGACAGAGGTACTAGTATCTGTAGTTTTACCAAATGGGTTATATAGTGCCAAGGTCTCCTGTTTTGTAAGTATAAACAGTGTTTACAGCATAAACAATTATGCTATGAACCATGTATAGTTATTGGTACCAACCCCATTGTACAAAAGGAAGAAAGATGCAGCTTACTGAATGTTTGGAAGAAATTTAACTTGCAAGACTCTGGGATTTGGGGGTTGGTTTCTTCTGGTAAGACATACTAACAAACTGCAGGTTTTGCCTGTGAGAGATATGGAAAGATTTTATGAAAAAATCTTCTGTAGGCAGTAACACAGAGGCCTGGAACAAAATTTTAACACAATGATGGCACAGATGAAAGATGATACCTTTATCTGGTATTCGTTAGTTACAAGAGAGTGTGTATTAGAGTTTGCCCGTACTAGGAAGGCTTATTTAGTTTGTATTCAACCAGCAATCAATTTCAGATTCAGATGGCTAAAGAAAGTATTAGTTCAGTGTTATTTGTCAAAAATGTGTACTGTACCATTTTTTCCAGGCTTGTCTTTGAATTTACTGAGATATTAGACACACATCTTGAGGGCAAATGAAAAATAAGGTTGAGAAGTCTGCGTGGTTCATTTTATGTAATTGGACTTCATTTAAGGCCCTTCATTTGTTCAGCCAACTCTGGTAGAGACTTACCTTCTTTGCAGGGCATTGCGATTTAGAATACTGCCTGTTAAATCATCGAGATTTCTACTCCTTACAAATGAACGCACTTGGGCTTTAAAAAGAGAACTGCAATTCAGAACTGCTGAATAGTCTCTATGCACAGGTTTTTCTACTGCATGATCTCTGTACTCTGCTCAAATGGCCTTTTAAAGTTTTTCACTTACATTGAACTTCAGTCGTTAAGTATTTTTTTTTCCAAGACCATCAAAGCCACTTATTTCCTAGGGGTGGCCTTGAGGAACTGAAAGAAAATCTGCAGTATTAACAATACAAGTATATACCCTTGAAACTAAACATTGAATGCTACATAAAACAAAATCATATTGGAAGTAGAAACTTGATGAAGGCTAGAGGAAGAATATTTTAAGAAACAGCACAGTTACACCATTTGTGGGGAACTGAAATAGTTAATAGCAAAGAAGAACTCTGTTTAAGCAAGAAGGTGATTGTAACAGCAATATTAGTAGAACAGTGTATGAAACCACTCTTGCTTTTAAATAGTTGATCAGTAGTTTACACAGAGGTGACTCAAAAAAATGTATGTAAACGCAGGGTTTGATGAATAAAAGAGGCTTCTTGGAGGATTATGATATGTACCACACGCTCTATACTTTTCAGCTGTCAGTCAGTGCTTAGCTACAGCCACTTAGACTTTTCTTGCAATCTGTGTCTATCTCTAGTGGGAAAATCACTTAAGCTGTGTTCATTTCTGTGTTGTGCCTGAAAAAGCAGAGTTTTTCTGCAATTGGTTTAGTCAACGTGGGATGGCTGGATGATTAGTTTTGATGATTTGGGACCCTTTGGAAAGTGCTGTTTTAGAACTCTGGAGTAAGACTGTTAATGTGATTATGGATCTCCAGTTTTTCTTCCATGGAAGGCCTATCTAAAAAGAAACATGTTCCTTGTACTACTAGTGGTGAGGTCAGTTGTAGGGGTTGTCTTGTTATCTCACATCCGCTGGTATAATTCAAAGCATA
This sequence comes from Anarhynchus alexandrinus, assembly GCA_008711295.1. Classification (NCBI taxonomy): domain Eukaryota; kingdom Metazoa; phylum Chordata; class Aves; order Charadriiformes; family Charadriidae; genus Anarhynchus; species Anarhynchus alexandrinus. The sequence continues at coordinate 3,153,052 of VUYV01000053.1, forward strand.
CTGGAAGAATGAAAAAATTCCTTCTGTGTATTTCAGTGAGTGCTGAACCAGATCTTGGACGGGTCACTTCTGGCACTGGCTTCTGGTTTTGATAATTACTGGCAAGAAAAATGTTTAAGAACTTTGGTGGAAAAATACAATTTTAAAAAAAGTTGTGACACAATACAGTTTATGAATCAAGTCTGTAAAACTGTCTTCATTTATCCATGTGGTGAAGCAGATCTTTCAGATTGACATGGTTTAGCTATGTAGTACTTTGAGGCAAATTGAGGTTCTGACTGTTGGAGATGCTTGGTTGCAAGCACTGCCGTTCATACTGATGGGCATTGCCCATGATAATCGCATTCAAACTTTTGCAAGCACTTGCCTGAATTCAGTGCTCACAGGAAGGTAAGAGCTGGGGCAGAGCTGAGTTCTGGGGCTTCCAAAGAGCAGTCCTGTTAGTAAGGGTGTCGTGAGGCGCTACTTGAGAATGTTAAACCCGAGCTGCTGTTCAACCTCCCTTCTGGCCTCCTGCTTAGGTGTTTAGGTTTCAAATGGTGTGACTGCTCTATGTAATTAAAGCACAAGGTATATATTTTTCTAGTGTTTTGATTTGAATTGTGTTAAATATTAGGCAATCATCAATGTGTTGCCACTGATATATTAAAATGCATGTTTAAATGTTGTACATGTCCTCAGTAATTTGAAAAATAAAGCAAATACTTGAATTTTTCAAAAGTATTACTTCCTCCTCTTAAAGTCTGTTGAAATTTGATGCAGTGGTTCTCTTAGTGTAGGTTTTCAATTTCTAATTAAAAAAGGTAGCTGAAGAAGGTGTTTAGTCTATTAGGCTTCATAGTAGTTCTATCAGGACATATCTGTGAGTCTGGCTTCTGAAAATGTCCGTAAGTTCCATAAGTAAACAGTGCAGGGTTTTTTCTGGTTGTTGTTGTTGTTGGTGGTGGTGGGTTTTTTTCCATTTAAATCTTGGTAGTCCTCCACATCACCAATGAAGGTAAATTTGGGGGGGGGGGGGAAATCATCAAAGCGAAATATCCTTCACCAGTAGGTAAGAAAGGTTTCTTGCAAAGGAATTTGACCTTGTTCCTGTTGGGCAACTTCTAGAATATTTTAATCGGTATTAAATATGCACTCCCATGAGCGTCAGATTGACTGAAGGGACAATGCATAAAGATTAGTACCACTTCTGGGTGGCAAACTTTTATTGGCATCTGTCAGCAGTAAAGGCAGCTGTACTTGCTAAATCGTGTGCAGGTTAGCTCAAGAAAGACAGGGCCTATGTTTTTTGGAAGAGCAGATTTGGATGCAATAGCTGAAGCTGTAATGGTCCCTGACTGTTGTGGAAGTCACTATGCTTTTAACAGGGATGGTGGAAGAGAAGATGTACCCAGTCCTGAGAGACCACGGGCTTTTTGGAGGTAGCAAATGCTGGGAGAGGGATGTGGAGAAGAAATGGTTCTGTAATCACTTCAGCAATCTCGGAAATAGTTGTCTGTGAGTTTGGGTTATATTCTTCTGTAGTGAAACTGTCCAAATGAATTCAAGTGATGTTAGAAACTTGGACAATGTGGGATTGTGCCCGATTTTTAGAGACAGTGTTTCTCTGAAACATGCTTGGCTGTTTAGAGGTATAGGAAGGGAAGGGAGATTTGTATGTACAAGTACATCACTGACTCTTCTACTAGTTTTAGGGATGTGTTCGCTCCTGCTATTGTGATATCTGAATGCCTCACATGTTAGAAATGTATTTATCCTCACACCATTCCTCCTGAAATAGGAAGATGCTTTTTATTTCCATTTTTCTGATAGGGAACAGAGATGTATGGGTATAAATGTCATATGCCTGTGGATGTCTATAAAAGTGCTGCAAATTGAATCCGAGTCTCTGGACTCTGAGGTTGATACATTTAATTGCTGTCACATCTCTCCGCCTTTGAGCTATCCTGTGTTGTTGTGAAACCATAATCATGCTGAAGTGGGCTTGTTTTTCTATTGCTTTCTAAACCTTCTGCACGTACCTGAGCATTGCTGAAGTACTTACAGTCAAAGAAATGGTTCATGCCAAGGTATGTTATCTGATATTCCATTTTCCCACCTTGGATGTTTTTGAGAACCTAACACACTTTTTGCACTGAGCTGAGGAATCCTCTTTTGTGAACTTAATAGATTTCTACCAAACTGCAGAAATTCTCTGACTGATGAAATTCCATTTTTCTGGGATGTAACTTACATCTTTACCTGCTTTTATCTTCCGAGTTGTCAATTTAGATTTTTTATTTATTTATACTAACTTGTAACGGGTTTTTTTGGTTGTTGTTTAAATGAGGGTCTTAGCTTGTTACCATCCTGTAAATGGAGAAAGCTTCTGAAAGTGGATCAAATTAATGACTGAGCAACCAGGCTTCCGCTTGGGTGTGTGAAGCTACTTTGATATTACAGAAGGAAAAATATTTCCATAGCAACCTATTAAAAGCACAGAATGTTTTTGCTATGTAGGGTTTTTGTTGTTGTTGTTGTTACATCCTTACAGTGGAGAATTTTGACTGCTGTAACTGAGCCATAAAAAATATCTAGTGATAGCACAGCAATATTAGTTTCTTTAATTAGGAGTTTGCATATATACTTTTATAACTAAATGTAAACAGTTATTAGTGAAATTAACTCAGGTTTCTAAAACATTAAATTTTAAAATGGCTACATATTTTTTTTCGCATTATCCAGCATTACTTGTGAGCCCTGATATACCAGAATCGTCAAACTTGCGGAGCAGAAGAAGATAAAACAAAAGGATGTTAACCATCACGTAGATACGTTCAAACAGCTAGATGAGCTCCTCAGGAATGTGCTTCACCATTTATTTTCATTGAGGAGTGGATGTGCAGCTACTGTACCTGTGGTAGAGTACCTCAGGGTGGTGGAATGAGCCTGAGTATTCAGGTGGTTCTTTAGTTACATCAGGTGGTAGTAGAAGCCCTGTTCAGTCGTGGGTTTTGTGGTATCCCTGGTCATTTGCTACAGCAATCATTATTGGTGGGCAGTAATAGCAAGCAAGACTCTGGATTTTTCCAGTTATATGGAATGCTTTGATATGTTGTCAGATTAAATAAAAGTTAGCAACAAGATTACATTTGGCTACATAAGCAGAGTAACAAAACAGTGCTGCTCATGAGTAGCTTCTGGTTTGTGACCCTGTTGGTTAGGTTTCCCCTTGCAAGATGAGAAATTTCTGTAGCTTGCCTGGTGGGTCTTTAGTTTCATGCCACTCAGCCTCCCTTTTTATTAATTTTTGCTGCTAAATTATATTATTATTAACATCCAGTTTTCTGTGTTTGCATGTCTGTCATGGAGGAACCCAAGAAAACTACTTTGTTTTTTAAACATCTTTCTTGAGAAATTCTGTATCTGCTCTGCATTGTTTCTTGCTTGTTACCATATTACCCAATCCTTTGTTTTTCCTATCTTTTACACCTCTTTACAGTATCCCAGTTGCAGTATCACTGCTCTGACTGGATTTACAGCTCTTTGTATTGATATGGGGGAATAATAAAGAAATAGAGAAGGCAGTATGTAATTCAAAGGCTCCATCTGTTTTAAAAGATACACAAAATGGTATTTATTTGGGTTAAAGAAATTGTTTCTTTGTGCATTCAGCTTATTTTGGTAGTAATAACTGAAATGTGTGAATTTTGCCCCCAAGAGTCTTGCAGTTGACTTCTCTACTGCACTCTTAACCCTTTTACCATTGCAAAGCTTAATAGCCTTGCATAATTTTTTAAGTAGATAGTGGTCTCTCACAAAAGAGTTGATTGGAGAAGTGTGGCCTTATTTTACATGTGATGAGGTAAGTGATTAACAAAGAACACAAAAAGGCAGGGAATGCTACGCTAATCCTGTCATTTCCCTGTTGTGGTTATGTGGAGGATTTGCTGATTTATTTTGAATTGATAAAGCTTTTTTTTTAATTTGATGTCACTTTTTTTAATTAAAAATGCTAAGGGAAAGTTCAGAACAGTTGGGTTCACTGAGTGGGAGTGTGACCATTTTGCAGCGAGTTAGTATAACTAGAAGATACTATTAATTTTGGTTTCGCACTTCTCTGTAGATTCACAGGCTGGTATATTTTGAGATCAATAGAGAAAATGCATGCTTGTCATTGCTCAACTTGGCTGTAATGTCACACCACTGGTATCAATCAAATTACACCACATTACATTTATGCCTGTATTTAGCTCGGGAAAGTCTTGGTGTTTGTTGAGGCTGCTTATGGAGCAATAATATTGTGTTACATGTGTGCTTGACTGGTGTTTGTATACCGATACGACTAACAAATCAAGATACAAGTGTTAATTAAATTTATGGCATGATTTGTAGATTCTTACTGAGTAATTAGTTTATATAAAAAATTAGTTGCAAACTGCAGGAATTCGATCATATATCATTTGCGTTTCTGAACCTTGTTGACAGTGAAACTTTAGGCTGAGCGAGGTAGCTGTCTGTATACATTGGACTCTTCATGTGGCCCATTTGTGAACCTCCAGCTTAACTCAGCTGCTATTAGCTCTTTTGGGGTTGGTGTCCAGAGACATCTTTGAAGAGCTGTCAGTTTAGCTGGCAGGTGTTTATGCTGCAGTGGCGTTATGTCTTTGCAGTGCTGATCCCTATTTTAAAATAGCGGTGACACCAGTAAACCCTCAGGCTAAAAATTCTTAGAGTAAATTCAAATAGCTTGATCTTAAAGGCTGCAGCGTATCAAGGGAAAACTTGGCTTCTGGAGATCAACTGTTAGCTTAGTAAATAGCTAACATGTCCCAGTTTGATGCCTGCTTGAATTGAGACTCCATCCGTAGTGTGATGATCATCTCACACTTGTTTATAAGGCTTCTTCCACAAGAATCCTGGTACCCTACTACTTCCATTCACATTGTGGGGTTCTGAGAAACGCATTTTCTCATTTCTGAAAGCAGAGTTTACTCTCTTACCTTTTTAAGCTGAAGGTGTTTTTTTTCCTCACCAACTCTTCTCTCGTGGTTACTTACTATTAACAGATCTCCTTTGTTATCCTTTTTAATGTTGGGATAGATTGCTACTAATTAGCTGCATCTTATACATGGAATATGTCTACGTGGCTGACACCACAGGGCATGGGAAGTCACACTGTAGAGAAATAACTAGACTTGTAAAAACAAACACTGGTATATTTAAACCAAAAATGCAGTCAGAAATTTGTTCTTCTGGGAAGATAATTTTACTCATAGTGTTTTGAGCACATTAGTTTTTTCAAGTTGATACTCTCCTTTCCTGTTAGCTTTCAAGGCGGTGAAAATGTGGTAGAATGAAGTAGACACTGTTTTTGGCAGTACATACATAATGCCAAAAAATGGCATTTATGTGTAGTGAAATGCATGTTTCTTGTGATGTGGTGTGAACAGAAACCAAGTTTCATAGTTTTATACTTCAGTTAGCATAGTGACCATTACAGTGACCAGCAACCCTCAGCCTTCTTTCCATTGAGTTAAATCCAGACTTTACTAAGGCTTAAAGTAATGTGTACTTTTTCTTGTTTTATCTTTACTCTTGGCATCTGCTAATACTCCCACAGCTGCCTTACGTGTCATTCTACTTTTCTCAGAGGTAGCCAGGCAATTCCACCTTTTCTTTTCTTTTCTTTTCTATGAAGAACTTTAAAGATCCAAAACCAGAAATCCAAAGGTTGGTTCAAGTGATGACAGAAAGTCTGTGTTCAGGTTTGCTTCAGTTCTCTGTTCTGCCATAGACTTTTAAGGTCCTTGATCTCTCTGCCTGAACTCCCACGTGTAAAATTTTTCCTCGTTTTCATGAGAGAATGCTAAGTTCTTATATGATATCCTAATGGGACTCACTGGCGTGCCTTTACTGTGGTTAGCTGCTAGCTCTTCTCTCAGTTCTGTGTTTCCACTTTGTCATTCAGACCCCCCACGTCTTCTGACTGATCAGAAGTCTATTAAATATGGTTCTGATTGGAAAAGAATAGTAATGATATAGGAATGTAGTGAATAAACAGGAGATAGATTTTGCTGCATGCTATGGGTGGATCTCTTTGTGGTCAAGAGCTGTGCTATGACCAGTACTGGAGAGTAATGGAGAGCAAGAATGTTAATAAATTTTTATAATTATAAAAGTATTGTATGTGAAAATTGAAAAGTGTCTTTTATGTTCTGGGAAAGAATATTCAAGAGACCCATCATGAATGTGTTAATGCGTTTTGCAAGTGTGTGTTCCTGCAGCACATTCTAGGTCCCAAACGAGAGGCATGCCAGGCAGTTTTGCATGCATAACAATTATTGGAATATAGCAGATGTGAAACTTAAAGGCAAACTGCTGTGAAGCAATTTCTCTGTCTTAGTTAATAATATCTGTGTCTTCCACAGTTGTATAAATATGTGTAGGCCATCAGTAGCACTTGGAAGTATCACTAGAAATAGCAATGCTGTGTCTTTCTTATATGCCAAAGGTTGGAGATAGATGAATTCTGATTCAGCCCTTATAATTAGGATTGATATACATGATTTTTCAGGTATCTTTTTTTTTTTTCCAAAGAACATACTTGCAAAATTGTGCTCCAGAAGTTCTTACATCAAACAAACCTTGCATGCATAAATCAGTTGTATGTTTCCATAAACCAGTACAATGACTCCTCTCCTAGTCAAAATAGCTTTTAAAGAATGTGTGAGAGAGAACAGCGTTATGCATTTGAATATTAACATGTATTCAATATCAAAGTTATTTGGGTTGATATTGTATCTTGCCTAATTCTGAAAGTTTCAACTGAAGCTCATGCCTGTTTTCCGGTCTGTGTGACGTGAGGCAGGCAGAGTCCAGCTCCTTCTTGCAGTGGAATTAACAGCGCCTTGAACAAATGAAAGATGGACAATTTAGGAGACATTTAGGTTTGGCTTGTAAAGTCCAGTAACGTGTTGAATCTGGAATCTATCCTTTCTTTACTCAGTGGTGATCAGACAGGTTTTCTGTGGTACGGTATGCTGTTTGCAAATCGTGTGGGGCAGTACATGTGTGTATGTTAAAGAAGGTGTGCTAGCTAGCAGACCATATTGTGAGAGTTGATAGCTTTTTCTTTGATACATTTTGCTTAGTTGGACACCTCATGAGGCATTCAAACCAATGAAAGCTGACGATGCTGTAGCTTTTTTTTTTTGTTCTTTGTGCTTTTTTAATCAATTAGTTAGTTTGCTTAAAACGCTTTTATGGTTTAAGGTAAATGGGCAATTACGCTAGTCTTTCGTAGCAGCTTTAACTAAAAACTTTTGAAAGTCAACGGAGTAAATACTGGCAGGTCTTGATGAAAAAGCATGTTTTTTTTTTTCTTTTCCCCATTATAAATTTAGTAGGGTTCACTTCCTCGTCATTTGTGGTCTGTCAGCATGAACCCAAACTCTTTTTTGGAAACTTTGCCTACACAGTGGGGATCATTTGTCTCTGTCCTAATTCCCTTCTGACTCTAAATGCGACAGGAACATTTACAAAGAATAAATCTTTTCAGTGTATTGACAAAGCTTCTTCTGTAATTGTGTTAGCTGAACCAGACAATGAGGCTGAAATCCTTTTTGAATTAGGGTTTATGTAACTCTAACCCAATTCCTGGCTAAGCCTCGCAGACTGATCCACTACAGTGAGCACTGACCGCTCGTGTGTTTTGCTGCAGTCTGAAATGTGTGGTCTGATGGACTAAGTCTGGGATTGTTCAGTTGGCTTTTACCAGCTTGGTTTTGCCCGGCTTTACAGTCATTTCCCTGTGGCAATGCTACCTGGCAGAGAAGGAGAAAAGCCTCAGTTGTACCCAGGCATGTGGTCATTTCCAAGTTTAACAGCTTAGGATGGGGAGAGGAGGCTAGAGGAGCATGGTTGACTGCTAGAACCAACTTAGTTGTTGCTCTGCTTTCAGAAGCTCTATGTGGATAGAGCTAAGCCTACAGGGAAAAGTACAGTCCACTCATACATGCTTTTAGCTGAAAGCATTCTCTCTGAAATCAGGCTGACTGCTAACAGAGCACCTGTGGCGCTGTGTGAGAAAGCATGGAGGACTCTCACCTATCAGTGAGTAGACAGATCATTTACAGGCTTAGGCATAAAGGCCTTCTATGCTTATTCTCTTTAGCCTGCTACTGTTGTGTTCCTTGACTGTTTTATCGTTTGGAAAGTGGTGGTGAAAAATAATAGAGCAGCAGCGTAGGCAGAGATGAAAATTTACATGTTCCTCTGTAACTTTATCAAAGGTGTAGGAAGCAGTGAATATACAGCCATGTTGAATGGAAACCATTATTACACCAGTGTTTCAAAACAAAACCACAAAGAAAGAAAGAAGTGCCCCCCTAGACCTGCATCCTGACTTCACTGAGGCTCTAGACTTGGTTTTTTTGATTCAGCCTTGCTCTGCATTCTTTTCCATTTTATAGACTTTGGCGTGTGTAATTTTTTGCAAAGAAAATATTCTTATGTGTTCACGCCATTTCTTAGTATTCAACTTTTGCAAGGGAATACTTGTTAGAATGTTGTATTCTTTCATACTGTATTTATTTGGAAATATTACAAAGTGAAAATTGAAGTTAGAGCAAAAAGAAACTTCGTGGGAAAAGAGGGATGTTTTCTTGCCAAATGTTACTATTTAACTTTTTCCAGTTACTGAACATGAAAATTTCAGTACAAAATAAAAAATGTAATTGACCCATTCAGCTTCTCTAAAAACTTTAGTACATATCCAGTGGCATTTAGTTTTCGACATGATTTTTGGTAAGCAATTAGTGAGAAGAAAATCAATCTACTTTTTCATTCATTTGCTGTTTGACTTTATACTTAGTAATCATAAATCATCATAAAAATTTCTGAAAATTGAAGAACTCCCAAAACTTCCATACTCTGTCTTTGAAGACTAGTAATAAAGTCCATATTAGTTTATGACTGGTGGTTTTTCAGCTTCTGAGGAAAGGAAGGATTATTTGGAAATGTCAAGTTGGGTTTGTTGGGTTTGGAGAGGGGGAGTGATGACAGGAGGGGTGACAGGGTTATTTTTCCTTCCACAGTTTGAGATGAGAATCTTTCTAGATATGATGGTGTAAATCTGTAGCTGTGTTTAAACTGATCCTTGAGGTTAAAATACATAAAAGATTTTCTCAGAAATCGTTAAGAGATCTATGCAGTTGAATAAAATTCTCATGAGAGTTTAACTAGCAGGGCCAGGCAGCACCTAGTGTCAAGGTACTGCTCAGGAAGAAAATAGAAAAGAAAACTCCACCTGGCATCTTGAATAAGTTTACCATGTGGTGCTTGATCTGTAGTTTGAGGATGATGCTGATGATGATTTTGTGATCAATATTAGCAAAATATTTGGAAATTCATATTCCTGATGTAACAGGAGGGAAGTGTGTTTTTTTAATTATTATTGTACATGATATTAAATTTTCTGATGAATTATTCTGTCATCCTTTTGCCTTACTGAAAAGCTGACTTTCTCAGATTTTAAGTTACTAAGAGAGATGCTGTAAGCATATTTCCCAAAGATTCACAGTGGTGGTAGGTAAAATACAGCCAGTCTTTGACAGTGCTGAGGAAAACAAGTCAATCCTTGTTTTCAGTGTCACTGGACACAGACAGCAGCATGTCTGAATTAATATACAGAGCTGCAGCTGTATTCCATAAGCCTGATAGTTTCTCCTTATTGTTTTGACTGAGAATATTGATTTCCACATTCAACCTTTTCTCTATCTGCAGTTGTTCACACTGCTAATCTAATGTGAATGGTGTGAAAAAATGTACTGGAGCTTTTCTTTAAGATTTCTTGGGGCTTAATGTCTTTTACCTGCTGGGCTTTTGCCTAGAAAATGACTGCTTGTTGCACTGCAGTTTTGCATCACTTTTCTTCATGTTACACACCTATTTTATATATATCTAATACATAAAATATGACATATATAATGTGTATATATATAAATATACACATATTTCTAATACATATATACTACATGTATTTTATAATATACATGTATTATTAATATATTATAACATTCATATAGACAGATGATATATTTTTCTATATAATGTAAGTTTTTTGTCATGTATTTCCCCACATTTCTTTTCATCTATGGATATATATACACACAAAATTTCTATGAATAATGACATCTTTTATGTATCTTAACTCTAGAGTTGTACTGTAGGGAGTATTCTAGCAAAATTATCCTCTATATGGAGTGTTTCCCTATAGCAATTTACTCTGTAGTGTGTAACCTGCTGGGACTTTATTATGCAAACCCAAAATTCGCTGATTCAACCCCATGTTTTTCTGAAACAATGTTTTTTTCATTGCTTTGGAAAAAAAAAAAGGTTCTGGCAGGGCCAGTATTCACTTCTTTCCTCACTTATGACCCCTCTCCTTCCATTATGAAATATGAAAGCAAATTACCTTCCTTTGGTTGGATAAATATGTCTGAATTACTGCATTGCTTCATCTTAGTAAAGGTACTGAATGCCCACATGCAGATAAAGTAAAAAATTGCTGTGGGGATACAAAAAAATAAAACTGCAGCAGTAGCCCTGTGTTTGAAAATATCTTTAGGGTTCTTATTATAATGTCTGATGTTTCATTCCTTAGCAGCAGTCAGCTGGAGACAGAAATGTTGGTAGCTGAGATACAGTTAGATCCAAGTCCTAAGACCGATTACTTCCACTATATGCATTTTTTGCTTTGTGGAAGCTACAATACAAACATCTGGACTACAGTAGGAGATCTTTATGATGAAATGGGAGGCTAAGGAAAGTTACTATCTTCTAATATTTTCAAATTACAAAATATGTTGAATAACATTGCTTAAGAATATGCTGTAGGCAACAGAGGAGTCTTAAAGTTCCCTTATTTTAACATAAATATTTTCCTTCCTGAGTTTTGTAATAATTTCTTATTACCAGTTTTTAATTTTAAGTTTAGGAGCTTGACAGCAGCTGAAACAAGTAAATAGAGTTAGTGTTAGGTTTGAATTTTCTTGTGGCTTTATTATGCTCTGGATTAACTCTTGACTTCTGTGTTATCATAAGGGCTATGTAAAATGCATACTTTTCTCAATGTGTTCACCCATAAGGCAAATAGGTTCTGTTTGTAAATTTGCAACTCCATAAGATGGGTACAATTCCTGCATATGAAAGTGCTTTGTGTAACTTAAGTGATGTATAAATGCCAAAAGGATTTTTTTCATTTCTCTGTATTTATTTTTGTCAAGAGTATGATACCCGATCAGATCGCTGGATTCTTGTGACAAACCAGCTATAATAGCGTTTTGCAAGCAGTGCATTACAGTTATTAGACTTTTCATTATACATCATTAGTGCAGAGCCTGCTGCGTGGCATGAGGACACAGGTACTAATGATCTGAAATAGAAACTCTCATCTCAGGCCTATAGTAAGTACCTAAATGAGGTGAACTGTAATACTATGCTAATCAGTATGGATTCAGCTCCACACGCTGCAATCGTTTTCTGGTCCTCTGACTGGATGCTTCATCTCAGATGCTCGCACTTCTGAATGAGACAGGACAGATGGTGCCTATTGTTCCCACCCCCCGGCAGCCAAGACAAGCTGTATTGTCAGCTAAGCTTCCCCAGACTCCTCAGTGAAATAGAGGTGCAAATTCCCTAGCTGTTCACCGGTCTGGCAGTCTGTGCTCACTTAGGGCATCCATCCCAAGTTTCTACCACCATAAGGAAACAAATCCGTGTGTTTTGCCTAAGGCTTCAGAAATGAATTTCAGTTACTGCTTTGGCAAGGTTGGGGGGGGAGCCAGAGCTCTGCATTTGTAAAAGGGAAGGTGGGAGAGGAAGAATGAAAACTTAGTGCAGAGTTTGGGTTTTTTATTTACTACTTGTGGTCATGGGTGTCACTAAATCAAGTGAGACAATACATTTTATTTTGGAAATATTGATAGTTAACACTGACAACTTGAAGGCTATAATCCACTCATCCTTTTTGTTTTTAAGCTTCTACTGGCTGTCATTTTCCCTCTGATAGCATGACATATTCTACAGCTTTAATAAGACTGCTTTGAAAGCTTTACGTTCGTCATTCTGTTCATGTGACAACCAAGTCTTCTCATTTTATTAGCCAGTTAGTTGTTCATAAGCTAATGTTGCTTAGTTTGACCAGGTGACTGCTTCTTCTTGCTGTCTTAATTGCTTTCCAAAGGCAAACAATATCTCCTTTTATTTTTAAATAAAAGTGTTCTTTTTCTTTAAAGTGTTACAAAAAGACTGTGCAGTAGAGGTAAAGACTTGAGACCTGAAGAGGAGGATCAAATTTTTTAATTCTATAGTTGCTTGCACTTCAGAGAGATGTCTGGGTGATCTTCAGAATAGGAAGAGAGAGTGAGTTACAAACTGCTAATAACTAACAGGCCATGTAATATTCCCCTTTCTGCTCACTTTATTATTTAAAAGTATGCTAAAAATGCTGTGTATGAGAAGAAGATATACTAACTCTTATGCCACTGGAAAGAAAAAGCTTTGTAGGAAACTAGAGTAGGAGTGAAGCAAAACAATAGCATGTTGTGTTTGGGACGCAAATCAGACAAGTTCTCTTTAGCCATGTTATTTTCAGACCTTGTATGCCAGAGGACTTGAAAATGGTTTTCTGAGGGATCTTCTCCAAAAGATTACTTGTACACAAATCTCAGAATTTAGAAAGAGAGGGGAAGATTATTTGGTTTTTGTTGAATTGAGACCTTAATTCCCCTCTGCTATGCAACTCCTGTTTGATTTTACCTAGAGAATAGGGTCAGTAACACTAATTTCAAGAATGTTTTGTGATGTTACATTAGTATAAAGCTGTTGGAATCTACTTCCATTTGATAACATGTAAGTGATATGGCACAGGTGGGATTTGAAGAATATTAAGGCCCAGAAACTTCATGAAATTTTGAAAATATTTGTAAGGAAAGCTGTTCAGAAATCTGAGAGCTATATGAGAGAGCAGTGTTCATTTGTAAGCCAGATTTAATGTGAATTGGTGTAGCCTCACAAAGACATACGAAATTACAAGAGTCCTTAATTTCTGCACTGGTGTATAAGAATTTAAGCAGATTAACAACATCTCTAACTTTCTAAGAATATCACCAGGACAAGTAGACATGTTGCATCAATGGTGTTGTCGAAGTAGCTAGGTTTAAGCGTGTTATTTTGACTTCTTAGTATATTGTGATGGAAACCGAGATGTGCAGCAAGAAGATTTTTGTTTTTCTTAAACACAGAAAACACAGTTTTCCTGTGATGCGCTTTGAAGAGAGACCATAGTGTTTCCTCTGTAAATTCTCTTTGAAAATTCTGGTAAGAGACAAAACAATGTTACTTCGCTAATTTTTATACTTGCTTCTTGAGATGCAAGAATGCTAAACTAAACTGAGAACTGAGGAAACACTAAACCTGGACTTTTCTGTGAGCAGTAAAGAAAACTGCAGAATACTGAGGTTAGAAGTGCTATGAACACAAGGCTACAAAAAAAAAAAAAAAGAATCTTCATTTAGAGTCAGTGGCAGCAAAGCTCCTCTTGTGTTACTGTGATGCCCTATTACTGTGCCAATTTTATTGCCTTCTGTACATTAACATGAATTAAAGTGAATTAACAGTGTCTCAGGTCTTAAGTTTGCCTTACAGGCTGAAATAGAAGAGATCGTTTGATGGATTTAATGTTAGGCTGAAGACAAAGTGGAGCAAAAGAGGCATGGAAGAGGGAAGCAATCAGGAGAGAAATTGGGATGTTGCTGGAGATGATGAGCATTCAGTTAACAATAAAAACTAAACTTGGACTTTATTATGCAGCTGATTTTTTGTTAATATAGAATAAGTAAAGCTGTGGAGCGTGAACAAATTACCTTTCAGAAAAAGTGAGTTTTAAGAAAGAGCTAAATGTGAGCTGTGTAGCCATGTGTCAGAGGTAAAATGCCTTCTGTATTACTAGTCTTTTTGCTGCTCACTTTAGGTCTAATGCTGCGTTCAGAGAATTAAGAATACCAACATGCCATTACCCTCAGCTGCTGTCCTGTCTTATTTTCTATAAGTCCTGTTTTGGTAGAGGCTAGAGGCTTCCACTGAGTGTTACCTGCTGTGTGAAGCCCTCTACAAACATCAGTTACAGTTCCTGCTCTGAACAATTTAGACTACGCAAACAAATCATACTATGCAGATGAACCAAGTAAGCGGATGGGTAAGAGGACAGAAAAGAATGCAGACAAGATTAGAGAGTACTTCATGATTGACCTTGCTCTGTGCACAGTTCCTTTCAACAATTGTGTTAGCCCACAGAAAGCCACCTTACCTGTCTCTTCAGATGGTGATAGGCTGACACCAGTTGAGCTTTGTCAGATTACTACCAACTTTCATTAGATTTGAAAGCGATTTTGAATCAAATGTTGTTTGGTGACAGATTCTGGGACATTTTGGAGACTTCCATCTGGATTTTATCTTTTGTAGGCAACAGTATGATGCTCTTTGTGCTATTTGTCTCCAGTCTGTTTTCCTGTTAAGCCACTTTTCATTACCTAAGAACGTAAGAAAGGCTGTACTGGATCAAACAAGAGCTGTCCTGTCCTGAGCAGCAGCTACAAGCAACAAGAAGGAAGAACAAGAACAGAATGCATGATAGTGCCTTCCATTTCCTTCTGAGACTTTAACCATTTTGAGCTCATGGATTTACTGAGATAAGTGTGGCTTCTGTGTTTAATAACTACCTGGGTTTTCCATGCCCTGAACTTGTCTAACTACCCCTTCAATCTAACTTCTCCTTACCACACTGGACAATCAGCTCCAAAGCTAAGCTACAGCATAACATTTCTTCAGCCAAGTCTTTTTTTTTTTTTTTTCCAGAATCAGTGATATTTTGTACAAATTTGATGGTTTGACTAACAGATAATAAAACTACACTTCAATAATCTTTTTCACAATAACTTGTGAAAATATCTAAGGCAGTAATAATCTTACTCCATTTTTTTTGGTCACTGTTCCATCCTGGTGTCATGTAAATCTGACCTGTGCCTATTCATATTTTGCTCAAAGAAACTCTAATTTATACGAACTTTTTAATATTACATCTTTATATAGCTAATGATAGCATTGATAGCTAGGGATGGCATGCAAAAGAGAGTGACTCCCTCTTCAGTGTGGCTTTCTTGATGATGCTTTATATTACATAAAAATTATATTACTGTCTCAGTGACTTTTAAATATACATCACTAGGTACTCTGAATTTTTCTCAGAACTGTGTGTCTCAAATATCTCTAAAGCTTAGGAGTGAAGAGTAAATGAAGTTAAGCTGCAGTTTCTCCTAGATGTTGTTAGACTTTTATTTCAAATGGCTTTTTTATGGCTTTGATTTTTACTGTTCTTTGTTTCTCAAAATTACATTTCTTCACATATTCTTTTCATGTAACCTGCTCTCTGCCACAAAAGATGAAAATATATTTGGTAAAAAGATCAGCCAGAAAACTAACAAAACTCTACTTTTTTGGTGAGGTTTCACAACAGATGAGAAGATAAGTCTGTATACACCTAAAAGGTTTCCTGCAGAGAAGATGAATGCTTGCACAAAAACACAGCCTGCTTGAGATTTTGCTGAGCAATGCCCTCGTTCATATTTCATCCAAATGTACATTAAATTTTACAAAAGGTAGCAAAAACCCCATAAGTAAGTCGTAGTGCGATTGAGAAGCCAATAACGTCTGCAGGAGAATGCTGGTGATGTCGTTCCGTTTGCCTTAGGCTGTTATTAATAATGTGCTGACCTTCATTCCTCGAAGAAATGTAGAAGCTTTGATGCACTGAATGTATAATTCTGGGGCCGATAGGTTGCAGTGCAGGCTTTGCATTCAGAGATGGTGTCTCACTGCTTTTGTTGCAATGCCATTTATTCTCTCATCGTGTGTATTGGGGATCTGTTTTTATTAAGTATGGGAACCTGTGAAGGAAGACACTGCTAACTGTTGATCTGTAGATTTGTGAGCTTGAGAGGAAAGGATGTCACAATTCTTTGAAAAAGCAAATATTATTGTGGCATTCTGATGCCTGTCATTTGGCATCCCAGATGAGATAAATGAAATGTTGGAAAACATGTAACATTGGAAAACATACAAAACCGTATTTGAACAACTTCAAACATGCTTCTAAACAAAAACTGCAACACTTTTCCAGGATGGTCTATGTAACCTATGGTAGCAACATGGCAGAAAGTAACTTGTTATAGATGACTGAAATAAAGGTATTTGAATAATAATTTGTTGATTTAGTCCTGCCTTGATCTATTAAAAATATTTAATGATTTCCATTTTGAGATAGCTGAGTATATTCTGAACAATGCTAATTGCCTCAGTGTGTACAATACCACGTTACTTTAAAATTCACTTGTTTTAGTAATGCAGAATTATTAGAACAGTTACGTTAAAAGTCTTTCTTGAATCTGTGAAGCCAAAAGAAATAACATAAGATCTGGTATGATTTCAAGATATGCCTTTCTTCTTTTTCTGTCTGTGTGTTTAGTTATCTTTTCCTGCTATTCCTTGTCAGTGATTTGGCAGCAGTGTTATGATAATAAGTGGAAAAATCAGCTAAGCAAAAGCAGCTTGTTACATGAAATGCCTACTCAAAACACCCATTTTTATTTTTTGTAATATTCCAAATTTTTGTTACTTTTCTAGTTTAACATATTGCATGAAATGCAAACAGAAACAGACTGGACAGATCATTAGCAAGTCATCTGAGGTAGGTGAGGAGGATGTAGTGGGGAGGACGAGCCCCTGTAACATGCTCAAAAATTGTAGAAGTGGAGTACTCAAGTGTTATTCGCAGCAGAAGCTGATGGACTAGATTGTTTCTGCATCATGCCCTTATTAAGGTCCTAGAAAATGTACTTGAGTGGGGGCCTAAGAGGGTCTTCAGGATTTATTTATGAAGCCTTTTACAGTATAACTTATTTTTAGCTTATGAAAGAGCAGAGTGCATCATTTCTCTGTTAGCATTAACTGTTTATATACGGGATCTATAGTAAAATAAAGATTAAACTAATCTCAAGCACCAAGAAAAAATCAGCCTGAGTGTTATGAGGAAGAGTGAACTTTTTGTAGCTTGAATGGACACTTTTTCTTGGTGTTCTTTTTTTGAAACATCAAATGTTGACAACTAACAGAATACTGTCTTGGATCGTAGTCTGGCTTCTATTCATTTTTTTTAGGTGGCAAATTGGCTTGTGACCTGTCGCTTGCTATTCTCTGGGAGTGTTAGTAGGTAGCTTCCTGCGCAAATTTACATGAGGCCTATTGGAAGAAATGAAGAAAGATGTATTAGCATAAAAAGGACCTGAATCCTTACTGAAGTCTCTTAGTGTTGCTGTAAGGTATGTTAAGGCTAAAAAAGATGGGAACAATAAGTTGGGCAGGCTGAGACCACACCGGTACTAGATGTCAGCACCCTAAGTAGGATTTATGAAAAAATGGTGCTAGATGCACCCTGGAGATGCAGGGAAGAAGAATGATTTCTGGACGAGTGGTAAGTACCTGCACTAGACATAGAGGACATCGTGAGAAAAGGCAAAAGAAGAGATTTATGGAAGTACTAAGAGAATGGGTTTGGAGGTGTTCAGGGAGCAAAAGCATCAAAGTTAAAAAGCATCTGTTAACCGAGTTTTCTACTCGCATTCAGCATCTCTTACAAATATAGAAAATTCAGTTATTACTCAGGATAGCACCTTGGTTACCTCAGGTCACCAGCTACTAATAACTTAAAAGCTTATAAGTGGATTGCATTTGATTGAAAACATTGTAGCCATCTGTATTCTTCTCAGCATCACTGATCACAGTGAGGTGACTTGCTCCAATAAATTGACGGGGATGTGAGCAGCAGAGAATCCATTCTTCCACCCATAACAGCATCACAGTATGGTCTTAAGTAGGAAAAAATTTAATGTAAGTGCCTGGCTGGTAGAAGTCACTTGCAGTTTCCTGGATATGTCATATGTCCAGGAGGTGCTCTGTGATGATTAGCAGTTACTGACATATCCCTGCATGATGATATCTTCTTACCAAAACTGGCAAGGAAGGCTTAAAATGTTCTAATGGTATTTTATGGTTGGAGTGTGGTACAGAGGCCAAAGGCAAATAGGAGTTGAAATTCAGAGTCAAATGGTGATCTAGCAGTTGCATGGCAAGTGAGACTACTAATGCAACTGTAGCAATATTGTGGGAGTATTTAAATTAGTGTATTAGCGATACAAAAAAGGCAATCTGTGTGTTCTATGTTGTTTTCTTTTATGTTTTTTTCAGAGAAGCTCCAATAGGTGGAAGCAATGACCTTGTGACTTTAATCAGGCAGCCATGCCAGTCTTGCTTGGATTGAGACATTTGCAGAGGCAATTAGTCGACCTCTTAGAGTTTGAGGCTAAAATTAATATTGTAACCAATCCTGTAGCTGCTTGAGGTTTCTTGCTGCTTATTACTTTTATTCATAATTGAATAAAAAAAAAAACCCTATGCGTATAATACTTCAGAATAATTTTTAAAACCACAGGCATATCTGAATGTCTTCTGGTAAAGCGACTTCCTGAAGGTTGCCTTATGACTGCACTGAACTGAGTACGGAACTGGTAGGGTAGGGGTCATTAAATCATTTGCAATGAAAGCTGTACTTGAGTAAAGTGTATATTAGTTAAAGCAAGGATGAGTAACGGTGGTTTAAATCCTGCTTTTCCACTCTTTGCTTAGTCCTCTCTGAAAAGGGTTAGCCCCTTGTTTAAATTATATCTATTTGAGGACTGACCTGTCTTCAAAATGTTGCCATGGGCCAAACTGTGGGGGCAGTTTGTTGCACTAGGAGGTTTTTCTGGGCTAAAAACTCTTTCTCTTGCTATACTACACTTCTGTTTCAAAGCTGCTAGGGAGTCACACATTTAGTAGAGGAACTGCTTGTCTTTGAGGCAGCTGCAGCAATTCAAGGGCCAACTTTTACAGGTATGTGGTATGAAGTCCTGCTCTGCTCTGCGTGACTTTTAGGGCCTTGGAGGCAGAGAGATAGCAGTTAGAGATACTGCTATTGTGATAGTACCATGCCTTCTGATGTGAGCGATGAGATGATATCAGTGATATACAGTGCTGCTGTACTGGTGAATCTCTGATGCTATGCCTCAGCCTAGGCCCCCAGCCTCACTCTGTGTGTCTCTTACCCCTCTCTCAGCTGTTTTCCACAGAGCTTGATGGTGCCGGTGTGGCTCAGCTTGGCTGCTGAGCAGAGAGTTAGGCTGCTGGAAAGCCAGTAGGTTCCCCGAACATGCACCAATCTATGTCCTTGACACTCTTAAAACAGCTTTTGCCCTTCTTGGAAGAATTTAATAATATTGCAGCATTAGTACTATTACAATACTTCTGTTGTTAATTTAGAAAGATCAAAATGTGGTTCCTATTGCTCCTCTGTACAGAATGGGTCTCTGATCTGGAGCACCAAAGCATTAGAAATACTAAAAAGCAGACTATGGGACTATAAACTTACTGAGGTGTTTCTCAAAGTCTATTATTGTTGCAGCTGAACATGTTGCCTGTCTTCAGTTACAAAAACTTGATGTCTTTGTTTTTAGCATTTGCTTTCATTCATTTTTTTCCTTTGGAGAAAACAGATTTGTTCTGCATTTCTGACTGCAGATCATCTTTTTTTCAGAGTCTACTTTCTGTTTCCTTGGCAGAATATAGTCTGAGGGATGGTAAAATAGGCGGGCTACATGCTTTCAGACTGAAAGGCTAAATGTTCGGGAGCTTGCAGTGTTTTTGCAGTGTCTGCTGTGTTTGCAGTTGACAGCCTTGAGTTTCCAACAGTTGTTTTTGCAATGTTCAATGCATGTGTTGCCAGTGGTGAGAAGCCTGGAAACGAGAGCCAGCAACACACAGACAACTTGTTACTTACAGCACTTAAGATGTCTGAACATGAATCAGATCTCTCTACAGAATGGCTCATTATTTTCTGCAGGTTTAACTGTAAATGACAAGCTTGTGGGCTGTTTGTTTCCCCTCAGGTTTGACTTGTTCTCACCTTCGTCTCAGCACCTTTTTATCCCTTTCTTAACCAATTCTATACACTAGGGAAATGTCAAATGTTATTGGTGTAGCTGGTAAGGGGATGTGGGAGAGAAGACAAAAGACATTTATTTAACTTTCAGCTCTTCTTCACTTATTCAAATTCAATTATGAAGTACATTAAGGTTTACCATTTCAAGAATGGCTGCTTAATATGTAAGTAGAGGACAGAGATATTTTTCTTCCTCTTTGATTTGATTTATACTTCAAAGTTTAAGAGGTGCAGTCTTAGCTGTTTTCATAAAGTCAGTCTGTAAAGATGGTATTGCTGTAATAGCAAAACACATGATATGACGGTAATGAGGTTTTGGTTTTTTTTAAAAAAAGGTGGAGAGTTTTCTATTTTTCACCATTATGGAAAAGTAGATAAAATGTCGTTTAATGTCCTGAAGCAGTAAGGTTGCCTATGGGTATAAGAATGTGTGCATAAATAGGAACTTTTGGACCTGGCTGGTTGATTTTGAGATAAACTTTACAAATGGGAGATCTCCAAGGTGTCAAGTTCTTTCTTACTGCTTTTTGGAAGATAGTTGGCCAGGTATAGAATGGCTTCCTGATGATTTCATGTTGCAGACGGTGGTGCAGTGTGAGCTCACACTGAGACCAAGAGTTGGAACACACATACACCCTATCAGTGCCTTGGCTGAGAGGCAGGGTTAGCCACAGCTTGTATCTTATTAGGGAATCGAAATGCCAAGCAGAAGGCAGTGGGAAACTAGGTGGCATAGTTTTGGTCATTATGGACCCACTTATTTATGCTACCTTTTCATCCTTTTTGCTGTTTATTTGACTCATCATCTGAATTGCTGAGACCAAGCTGAATTTCTGTTACATGTGCCCAATTTTCAGGAGAGTAGTGAAGAGGAAACTGGTACCTTAGATTTGGCATATGGAATAGGCATGTTATTTAGTGTCTCATGTTTCTGTTTTATTTTTGGCTCTTGGCATGAAACAAGCTGGCCTTTCTGCGAACTGCCCTTCAAAACCATGTCTTCATTAGCAGCACCACAGCAGCCCAGAGAGAGAATAGATCTCCTGGAGAGTAATAGGCAGGTAGAAGTTTATAGAGGGCAGAGGGCGTGAGACTGTATTACTAAAGATGTTAATAAACTGTTCTTCAGCAAGTCTCCTCACTCTTTTTTGTGATTCCTTCAATTTAGTCTCTTCTCTAATAAATTATAAACAGTCTTGGATTTAGGTTGTGCTGAGTACATGGAAGAACATTGTACATGCAGGGCTGATGAATTTAACATGCATAGCTAGGTTTACTCATTTAATATGGAACCCTCAATTGCCCTTCCATAAATACTCTTAAAAATAGTGATTATGTCTGGCAGATCAAGCCATCTGTGGTTTTTTTTTCCTGGTTTCACACACTCCGGCATATATACACACACTCTTTCATTTTCTATGTATTACAGAATTAATTCATATAGAGGCTGCAATGGAGTCTCTACTGCTCTTGTGCAGACTGTCAACTTTGGATTTAAGCTAGTATCAAATGGCCTTTTTAAGGTCAATAGAGAGTCCTGTCACTGGTGAGTATGTAACTGTTCTGTTCCTCTGGGTTATTTGTACCTTGTGTTAGCATATCTATTTGCCTCCTTCTATATTTTACAGAGGGGAAGAAATTGACTTTCTGATTTTATTACATTGTTTTGTGTTCTCAGTAAACTCTTGTCAGCTCTGTGTCCAAGATGTTCAATTCAGTATGTAGGGTTACAGGTATAGTCTCACCAGTGCTATATGAATGACGACTCTAACAGAAAACCTGCTTTGTTATAAGACAACTAGGTATGTGTAGGGGAAGGTGCATCATAATAATTATTTTTGTGATATGCAGTCTAACCATAATGGTTGTATTGACACTTAAACTTACAGTCATACTTATTTCAAAACTTATGCCAAAATGCTAGAGCTTTTCTTTAGCTTATATCCCTCTTCTCATTTTGCTTTCCAAGAGATGTGTTGCTAATGAGCCTTGCTTTCAGTGGCCTAGTCATGTGCTTGTCTTTGAGGTTTCTTATGTCAGGGGGTTACTCACATGATGAGCATTATGCACATATTCTCAAGCAGCCTACAATCTGGAAAGATGTCTGTCAAGGTTAGAATGGGGAACAAAAAAGGTCTAAGATCGTAACATAATTCACATTTAAAGGCATGTTATTAGAATTGTTCTTTAAAATTAGTTTCCCTTGATGGCTTTTCACATGAAAAAAATTATCTTGAGATTCCTATGCACTGAACAAAATTCTAGTCTAGAGACTCCCATGTGATACCATTGAAAGGAGTATGAATGCACAGATAAAACTGAAAAGCAAAATTTGTCTCCGTGTTTTTGGTCCAGAACTGAGGAAAGTAAGGGCAATTTGGTTGCCTTAAAGGGGGTTTACACACAGTCTGAGTCTGGTTTGTGATGCTCGTCTTCTTTCCTGTTTCAAAACAGTTCTGAAACCCAATTCACTTACAGCACTGACTAATGAGCAGACTGGAATTCTTAAGGTTTTCTCATGAGAGCCCCTAGGGCTGTTCTTTGCTCCTCCACCCCCATGCTCAATAAGTAAAATCCTAAGATGAAGGCAGTGAGATGGGCAGCCTTTCAAGATGCATCAGATTTTAAGTACTAGTAACTCTGACTCATGGTCTTACTGGCAAACGATCTTGGATATGCAAAGGAGCGGCTATAGAAAACAGTGATTGAATTATTTTTCTGCTTTGAAGCCATCTCTGATAGTTAAAATAAAGAAGGTTGTACGGGACTTCATGAAGTGTAATTATTAGTTCACAAACAACATCTTCCTCCTTCCAGGAGAAACACTCACACGTAGATATAGCATGGACCTGAGCTACAACCTGCATCATTTCCAACTAATTGACACGCATGAGACTACCATGGATTTGTGCGTAGTTCAGAGTACTATTCTCATTTGTACTAATGAATGCTGCCTGTAGAGAAGGTAGACATTAAAAATTTAAGTCTTTTTATTTTTAAAGAATGTTTGACAACAAATATGAAACAGACATCTCTAAACTGTTTCCTCTGAGAACAATTAGTAAAGTTTCCACCTTGGGGTGTGTGTGTGTTTGTTTGTGAGATCTGAGTTGCTTTTGAATGCATACCTTCAGTAGGCTGGCAGACTACAAGCCTGGGTTGCTGCCAACAGACACATGTCCTGGAAGTAAAAGTAATGCCCTTCTACGTTCTTAATATTGTTTGTATTTTGAATTTGGGAAAAAAATGGCACTTCTCAATTAGTCTGTGTGCTGTCTCACTTCGTATGCAATTGCTACAAAGAATCTCACTGTATTTTTAAGACTCACAAATTGGTAAAAGGCTATGGCTCTTACTAGATATGACTGATCTTTATAGAGGTTCCCCAAACACTTTCTATAGAAAAGAAATGCTGCAGAAAGGAAAGTATTTATGAAGGAGTTTCAGGGGGCTCATTAACTTCCAGAACATGGATGAACTTCAGGTAAAATAAACATTTAAAGGGCAGTCTTGCATTTTAAAGGGACAGGTGGCAAGAGTAATTTGTATCTGCAGTTACATTTATAAACATGGCATTTAAGAAACATCAGAAGCTGTAGAAAAGTTTGTTGTCACCTTTTGGTTGCTTACTAAACAGGAAGAAAAATTGCTAGTAAGGAAACTCTGTAAAAATGAGAGATATGCAATGTCAAACCTAAGGCACAGAAACAGATAGTTGGTTTCCAACATCTCAGTAAAAACAACAATAACAGCAAATCAATGTTTGTACTCTCTTTCCCTTGGTTTTGATTTTAATTTTCTGTACTTAGAATGGGAGCTCTTATGGAACACTCATTGCCAGTGTTAGCTTTACAGGGAGAATACTCATATTTGTGCAAACTGAAGAGTGAACTAGTGATATTGGGTTGCTTTTTTAATTTTTGCTGTAGCTATTTCTGTATAATTACATCTGTGACTTGAAATCGGGTACTGGATTACTACCTTTGTACATGTTGCAAATTGTTTCTTGTAGGAAGAGAAAGCATCAGTTGTTGACACTGATGTCTTTAAAATTAGCAAGTGGCTATTAGAAAAGGCCAACAATCTGATTTGCCAAGTGAGGTGGTTCCTTATTTCTGGCTTGTGTGTCTCCCAATGTAAATGCTCAACAATCAAAATCTAGTTAACAATTTTGTTGAAGAAATATTGGTCACTAGAGAATTCAATTTGTTTTTTTCTTTCCAACATTGGCATTGGCTTTGGAATGCTAGCAGGGAAAAATAAATCAAAGTCAGACTTTCATCTATTCTTGTTTTTTCTTAATATGCACTGTCAGGCCTGTGGCATAAGAATAGCTTCGTATTTGCTATGCAAGGTATTGTTTATGAAGCTTTTTTCTTCAGGGTGAAGCTATGATATCAAGGTTGATTTTTGTCAAATGTTTTTGTTTGCTGTGTTGATGTAACAGATTACCAAAGGTCTAGACACCGTGGCTAGCAATGTCTCTTAAAGTCAGAGACTTGAAGTTAAGTCTATTTTTTTATTGAAAAACACAAGTTAAAGGATGATGTTATCATCCTTTACCAGAGTGTTTAAATGAGTGAGGGGTAATTTTATGTTCATTAGACAAAATCATAGCAAGATGCAAGGGTTTGAATCTTAGACTAAGTAAATTCAGATTAGAGACTAATTTTTAATGATGAAAGTAAATGGCAAGAATATTTTTTAAATTCGACTTTAGTAGTTACTGCTTTTTTGTCCTTAAGTAAAGACTGCCATAGTTGAAACATTGAGTTTGATGCAGAATTTACAGGGTAAAACCTGATCTGGATTAAGCTTTGGAAAGGCTGTTTAAGGTACGCTGCAAGTTACTGGGGTGAATGCAAACCTGGGCGAGATTAGAGAGCTGCTACATTGCCGGTAGGACATAATGAGCAGTGGGGCTTGCTGGCCTTAGTCTGTAAATATAAAGAATTCTTATAAAATTCCTTTGTGCATGAAATTGAAGTATAATGTTTTGTAGGTATAAGGGTTCTTTGATCAGTATAAGGACATCGGTTACATTGTTCCAAATGAGTTAAATATTAAAACAATGTCATAAATTAAAGGCACTGCTTTTGTTGTCCTTGCCATGAAGAAGCTGAGTTGTTACTTGTGGTGAATTTAATGCCCGCCTAGCCTAGAATGGCTGTAGTGCTGTTATTTTGTAGGTCATAATAGTCTTGCAAAGTAAATAGTTTATAGAAACAAAAACCTTGAAGGAAATTACAGAAGACATAATGGCTTTTTGAGATACATGCCTTTGTGTCCAGCTGTGCTTTTTTTTTTTTTTTTCTAATCCAAAAAAATTAAGCTGGTCTGTTAGTTATTCCTGTGATATTCCACCCCCCCCCAGGAATCCAGCAAAATGAAAATTAGTGTTCATCCAGTCAGAGCAGCAGCAGCTGTTGATAACACATCTGAAGTACTATTTTCTAGTTCCAGATCATTTTACCTCAGAACAGATGAATGAGTCTTTTTGGTGGTGTATATAAGAGAGAAAAATTCTAAAACGTAAAAGACGACTGAGGAAATAGAGGCAGAATTTTCTGGCTTTTGGAGGAGAGAAATGGGAACCAGCCATGCTTTGCTTTGCTTTACTGCAAGACTGTGTACAAGCCACTGCCCGTTTCTGTCCTACTGCCTTCCCCAGTTTCTCACTTTGTAAGTGAAGTTAATGATATCTCTTAATTTATGAAGTGCTGGAAACCTCAGTGTTAATACAAGGGTGATACAGGTTGTGGATAAACATACGTTAACACAAACTTTCTGATGAGGAGCTGTACAGAAGCGCTGACTGTGCAGAAGACCTTTCTTATCATGGGCAGTAGAAGTTCAGCCTTGTAAACTGGGAATTCCTTGGTGCAATCTCCATACTCTCACCCCCTGGAGCATTGCTGTAAATGTGGGGGTGTTGGTGTTTGTAGTGTTATTGTTGCCAAAATGTTCCTGTTTTGAGGGGTGTGGGCCCTCAAAGATTTTTTTTTTCTTGTCTGCTTCTTTTTTAAATACACTAACAATCCAATTAAAAAAAAAAAAGGAGGGGATAAATGAGAGCCATTCCCCACTTGAAGTTGCATTTGAATTGTAATTAAAGTTTAGGATAAAATGGAGAGCTGTAGATAAATGAGAAGAGAATGACTTGCTAAATTAGCTGAAGGGTCCCACTCTTGTCATTCTTGAAGGCCTCAGAATTGTTACTGACTTTATCCCGGCTGCAGGTGGTTGACATGAGGCAAAAGTAGCACATCATACTATTTTATAGAATTTGGTGCAGTCAGCTATAGTTGCAAAAGATGTTCCTCAGGTCAGTGCCTGAGGTCTTCTCCAAATTCTTTTTCTCCTGTGTGCCCTTATTTTCCTTTCTGTATTATGATCTATGTCTTATTTCTCTTAACCATCTTCTTGTGTTTTCCCTTTGTTGTTCCATGCCACTTTTCTTCTTCCCCACGTGCTTGGAGTTCTCCTATCTTTCTTCTTACCGACTGAATCTCACTTGCTGAAGTAGAATCATTTATCCTCTCTTTTTTTGGGAGAAGATTATCCAGACAACTGATGTGTTAAGTGCCTTTGGAAGATGGGCTGCCTGGAACACTCACCAGCTACGGTATTCAAAATTTATCTTGTCATCTCAGCTGACAAAGAAAATCTCGTTTGATCATGGGTCCTAACTTCTCTTGGATGACAGCATAAGTGAGCAGGATCTGGCTGGGTACTGCTTCTACACTTATCTGTCAATCTTAAACAACTCTGATGATGTCCAGAGTCACAACTATCCTTCATTTTTCACAGAGCTACTGTGTAATCTAAGAAGTTGGGGGGGAGGGAGGGGGCAAATAAAGTAGTTGTGCTTAACTATCTCTAAGGAAACAGACATGTTGCTTAGAGGACTTTTAAGGTGTGATTTTTAGGGTTTGATTGTTCCCTGCTGCAGTGTAAGATATTCCAGGGGAATTGAATGATGTAGATAGCAGTATATCATATACTGCATCCTAAAAAATGACTAATTATGGAACATAAGACCAACAAGAGCTTGTACATGGTGATTTTTTTCCCTGTTTTTGCTTTCTCACGACCTGCACCTTGTCTTGCTTTGTGTGCTATTAGCACATGCTTTGTATTCCTTATAGCAACAAATTCAGAGTTTGCTATAGGGAATTGTGGCTATTACAATAACAAACAGGAATGGGTAATAGACTGTAGAAGTTAGTGTGGAGAATTTGCCCCACTCCACACACCACCCACCCATTTGTGTTGACTGCTGTAATATTTATATGAATGTGCTATATGAATGTTTATGAATATTTATATGAATATGTATATGCATCTCCCTAATCCATTCTTCAGTGTACATGGGGAAGAGGCCTTCAAATTTGGAGGTGAAATCCAAGGAAAGAGTTAGTGTATTAATTAGTTTCGTGCGTATATATAAATTGTTGTTTAAGGATTGTTAACCATATATCTGATAACTTTAAACTTTTAATTCTATTTGAGACATTTCCACTCTCTGTGAAGCTGGAAAATTAAATGGTCTCTCCCTGCATAAAATCTGGGTGCTTAGAGCATTGTAGAAAGATGTATGCAAATCTGTTGCTGAAATAACATTTATACAGGGCATCCATAGGAGTGCCTTACGAGACACCAGCTTCCTGTGAGATGCACAAGGAGATATAAATGATCACCAGGCTGCAATATGTGTAGTAAAGCTCTTCAGCCATTCTCTGTTTCTAGCCCTATTCTGCTTTTCAGGATAGTAACAGATTTTCAGTGGGTTTTCTTGCTCAGGCCATTGCTGTTGGCAAACAAAACAAAAACAATTCTCTTTAGCACCTTAATATAGTTCTTTTGGTTCATTAACATGTTTATTAGAGTATGTCATGATTCCCTCATATATCATGGGCAAAGTTAGATTTTGCTCTGCTGACTTCTCTGCAAGTTTGCCCCAGGTTTGTGTCCTAGGGAGAAGTGTGGGTCTGAGTGCAAGAGGCTTATGTACCACCTTCCTTTTGAGTGTGCAGTTTGTACCTTCTTCTGAAGAGTGCAATGTGTCTAGCAGTGCTGGGCGAAGGCCATTTGCTGATCCGCTGGCGTTTGAGATGAATGCAAGACTTTCAAATTACTGCAGCTAGTTCTTTGATCTGTTCTTGCTCTTGTTTGAACATTATTAAGTACTTAATGAGTTTAATGTGTTTTGACATAAAGAAGGGGAAAGCCACATAAAAATGTAGTGTAAATTAAGAAGGGGGGGGGGGGGGGAAAANAGATTTCAAGGTTATTTGCCGAATGCGTGGCAGTTAGCCTTGGGGTATTTACTCTGTCTCATCAAGAGACTGACTGTGAAGCAGTCTCTTGTATCTGCAAACAGAGAACCATCAGTATTTGTTGTCTTATGAAAGATTTGATAAGAAGCCAGATGCTTTGTATCTTCTATGTTCTTCAGGGGTGTCCTTGACTTTCCCTGAGAATCTGTTTCTAAATTATGACCTCCACCAGTCTAGACTGATGTATTACCCATGCTCTGTCGGGCAGCTGGCAAGAACAAAGCCAAGAAGCACTTCCTCTCCTTTTTGGTATTTTTTTGGCACTAGTAAGTGCTGAATACTTGCTTACCTTCTTTGTCATCTAGCAGATAGATTCTGATCCCAGCTGCAGTAATAGCAATTTATGTGAACCTACAACACTGACAAAGTAACTCTGTGTTTATATTAGTTTGCTAAACCATATTATTATAGATAGTTTAGTATGTTTCCTGAATCCCAGTTCCTTCCGGTGAGAATCAAGTGTGAGGGAAGAGTTTGAAAAATTTCTGTTCCATTTTCTGAAAGTTTTCTGCTTGTCCCCTTTCTCTGTTAGGAATATTTCTGTGCCTGTTCAGTTGACTTTGGGAAAAATCTCAACATATAATTCCCTTAGTTCATGTTTTACGGAATTTATATTTTCGTGTACTTTATAAGCTAGAGAAGGGTAGTTCTTCAGACTTGTTCTCAATTCAAAGGTGTTCTTGGCTATATTAAGGGTTTTTTTTTAAATATTAATACTTTTGGTGATTATGGAGGTTTACAAACAGAAACCATTAATATCTTGACAAATCTGTTTAAAAGCATTTCATTTCCATGAAGGACATATTACAATTAGTACGAATATATGGACTATAGTTTAACTTTGGAGAAAGTATGTTATTCCCAGAGTTGAAAGGGCAATTCATCTTCTTATGAACCAATATGTCAAGTTTGAATCTTTGTAAATTCATAATGGAGATGTTTTAGCATCCAGTATTCTTAAGGTGTGCCAAGAATAGAATGCATTTTCAAGATTCTGGCCACTATTTTGACTTGGGCGAAATTGTAATCTAAGAGCAATGTTAAAATAATCCAACTATATTCTGAAGTAGCTAATTAATAGATGTAACTTGCAAATTCAGATATAGATCAGATGCATTAATGGCAAAAAAACCACTACCACCCCTACAGGTCTGAAAGTTGGAGAAAGAGTTGTTTCCATAGGGTAAGATTGCTTTTTAGTGATCATTTTTTCTTGCTTCTGTCAATACAGAGAGATTTTGAATATGATAGGATTGAAAAAATGGAACATTTCTATTTTCTTAGATGTGCGTGTTGTGTTTCTAAAGAAGGCCGTGAAGTTACCTTATTTCTCCTACTGGGCAAACTTACAGTATTTCCTGTGATAATTGTAATATTTCCATGTAATGAGTTGGATGAATTAAAAGGTTTTTGATAAAAAAATCTTGAAGTCAGCAGTCCGTTCTGATCAGTTTTGATCTGTCACAGTGTTATATGCAAGGTCGTTAACTATCACTGTAACCAGGTTTCAGATGGTAGGCGGAGTCTTATAGGGACATCAGGTTTGAAGTTCTGCTTACTCCTGACAAAAGAAAACTTCTATCCTCTTCCATGAAAAATAGCTTTTTATGTAAACAAATATGAATCTATAATCATAAAGCCTGTGAGCCACTCGGTGTTTTCTCTCCAGTCAGCAGTCACATTTAAAACCAAACTACTTAAAAACTTAGGACAACCTTTATTCCTGATACAGATGTAAACAAAGAAAATGCTTGTTTATTTGGTGTGCAGACAATATAGAAAGGTCATGGACAAAGAGGAGATGCATTTCTTAAGTGATTTTAACTTCAACAAAATAGAGAAAAAATCGATTTGTGCTGGGGATAGGGAATTCTATATGATCTGTTCAGGTTTGTAAATTTGAAACTGGGGACTGAAAACCCACAATAAGACATATTTAGGCAGTAGAAGTGAACAGTGAGACACAGGGCTTCCCACTTTGCAGTACATGGAATCCTTCTGTAGCTTTTTTTTTTTTTTTCAGTAGAACGTGCGGCAAACAACCTATGGAAAGCTCTTGCTTTTCTCTGTTGTACTTTGGTCTGAGAGGTTTTTTTGCTTAATGTAGCATGCTGAGAATCTGTGGCTGGACTCGTCTGATATATTTGTCTATGTACGTACCCCCAGCCTCTCACACTGCCCAACTTCCTTTGAAAAAGAGTGCCAGTCAATCATAATCCTCTGGTAAAGTTTATAATTTCACCATTCATTCCCACTGCTTTAATAGTTCATTGTTTTTCCCCTCCAAACTCTTCTGTGGACTGGCTTCTGCAGCTGTGTAAAAAATGAGAGTTTAGTGGTTCTGTTTATTCCGTAGCCCAGCTATCTTCTTGGTGGGCAGAATGAGGAGATTTGTCTACTGGCTTCCTGGCTGATGTTCTGCGAAAATAATATACTGTGTTCAGCCTTGATCTGGCACAAGGTGTCCTTTAACCAAAGCTGGGGTTTTTTTCTTTTTTAATTTTGTTTTGTTTCTTTTTAATTTTGAAATGCTGACATTTGCATAGTAGTTTTCCTTCCAGTTTGTTCCAGGAGTTGTCTGTGGCTTTGAAATTTCATCCTGTTCATAGTCTGTGAAGTACTTAATAAACTGGTGATATTTTGCAATGCTAAATAATACATATTTACCTTGAAAAGAGCAGACCTAATAATTTCTGAAAATCTACTGATACAGCTTTGCCTCTCTGATATACTAAAATATATTTTGTGGTGTAAAATAAAAGCTTTCATTTCTTTGTTATACTAGTAAACTCGCTTTTAGCCTTTTCACTTGTAAATTTACTGTACCAGTTCTAACCAGGTGTAGCTCATATGCCTAACAGTATCATTGTCATTTTACAGGCAAAAGTATGCAGAAATTTCCCTGTGTTCCATTGGGTCATTGGAATGGATGACTTGGGAGAATCTTCTTCTCTGTGTCAAATAGGCTGCCTGTTTTGGTCCTGCAAAATACTGTATATGGGTAGTATGGCATTGTTGTAACTTGCGGACTGTGTTGGCTTTGTTCCTGTCTTCCATGGAATGCACAAACGGGATTTGGAAAATGGTGTGCAGAAGTTTCTTTATCATGTATTGGAAACTTCAGAGCCTCTTTAAACCTGCCAGCCGAGAGATTTGTATGTGTCAGCGTTGGCTGTTCTGCTTGGAAGGTAAGTCAGGGGGCAGGACAGGTTGTTGGGAATGTAGCTGGAGGAGCACACTGGGCCGCACTGAGGTGGCCACTGTAGTGACCAGGCTGATCCTTTGTATCTGAGAGTAGACCAGCAGTAGGATGCTATTTTGAGCAGTGGTTAAGAAAATTCTTCATAGGTATTGCAGTAATAAAATTGGAGAGCAAGGATCCCAACCTATATTAACGGTGTCATAGTGTTTTTCTGTTGCTGGTGTCATCTCTGTTGCTAGAAAAATACAGCAGCACTGGGCAGTCCCCCCACTGCTGCCTAGTTGCCTTTCCAGTTCCTTTGGATTCTGTTGTTTTCATTTCTGAGACAGAGTGACTCCCATTAGCAGACGCAGTAATTCATTCAGTGTAGGAGTTACTTACAGTACAGCTGTGCTGCTTTGATGATGCCATCTGCCATCCATGGGTAAAAGCCAGCTTCCCGCAGCCAGCGCATTGCAAGAGAAACTTATTCTTAAGACACCCAGACATTCGCGCATAAAGGGTGTATGCCTCATAAAACATAAGAGCAAAGTAAACTGGTGAGCTGTTGGGAATCACTTAGCTGAGATCTCTATCTTGAAACTGTGGTGCTAGGATCTGGAATAATTATGTCTAATTGAGGTGGAATCATCAGACGCAACCCTGCTGGACAATTTTAATTTCCCCTCTTTTAGATTAACTACCTAATTCAGCTTTGTAAGGTACAGCCAGCCGCATCTGGCTCGGCATAGCTAGAAGAGTGAAATTATGAATTGCTATCTAAATATATTATCCTTTAATTGCAGCAGGCCTTAATTCATATTTGATGGGTGGTTTTTTTCTTTATTGCATAATCAAAAAGCTACTGGAACAAAATATTTGTGTGAATATGTCTGTGTCCCAGATCTCTCCTGGTGTTTGCTATATTGCCTGTGTCAAATAAGGGTTCCCAACACTGTTAAATGGGTGCATCGCTGCCAGGGCCCAGGATCTGAGGCACTAGATGTGTGCAGCACAGGCAAAGCTGTAGTTGTCATTTGCCATTTCCTGGGCCAGGTGAAGCTGATGAAATGAAAGCACCTGCTGATTAGTTCAGCCACTCAGTTTGTGCTACCCGGTGCGCTGGGTGGTGAAATCTTATTAGGACCAAAGGGCAGTGTCAGTCAGAATCATACATTACATCAGTCACAGATTAAAGCTGTTGATTGTTACATGCTTATTTTACAGTAGTGTGGAAGATCGTGTTCCAGAGGGTAGACCTCAAAGACCTCTTGAGCTATAGAAGTCAAGGGAGGAGATTAGACATAATCTAATGTATGTAAGAAGTCCTTAAATCTTGGTTGATCAAATAAGTGGAAAAATAAATTTTGCCCAAGTCTGTGTTTCAGAGAAAGATACTGAATGTTTTTAATCAAACTGTCTGTAAAGTCTTGCTTCAATTGATTCCTTATTTAAAAAGAAAATAAACGATTTTTAGAAAGTCGTATCTCCTTTTCCGCAGTTAGTGGGGGTACTGATACTTCTCCTCATAGTTTGGCAGTGCTTACTTGTTGTTTCATGTCAGCCAGTGCTAGTCGAGCTGAATTGAAATAGATGTGAAAATTTTGTCTGAGAAGAGCTTATTGATGAGCTTTGCTATAAATACTGCTTATTTGAATGCACTTTTAGCTTCTTAGCAATAAAATTTACATTGGCCACTTTCCTCTTATTTTGAAGTTAATCTACCCCATCCACAGTATGCACAAGGACCATGGTCCCTGAACTGGAGAAAGACTGTATGTTCCTGCACTGTAGTCCTTTTCCAATATATTGCAATTGCAGAGTGTTCCCAGTGGAATGAGGGTCTGTTTGTGGAAAGAAGTCAGCATGGAGAGTAGGGAATGGCGATTCAACTGGAGCCTGATTTAGGTACATTGCAGACAAGTTGGATTTCTTCCAAAGCATAAGTTTCTTTGCTATTGCTGGAGGCAGCATGCTGGAGCTGATTGACCAAAAATCTTGTCCGATATCCTTCCTTTGGTGTTTGTTTATAACATTGAATAATAGTCTTGAAACTTATGTGAGAGCAGTGTCAGTTTACAGTGATGATTTAAATAATTAATAAATGGCAGCTATTTCCCATCTCCCATTTATATCAGCCCAGAATCCATACGCAACTTAGAGTTGGCTGAATGGACTAACTTGCTCTTAATATTTTTGCAATAGCAAGCAACTGTGTGTTTTATTTCAGCTTCAGGGGTTTTTTTCTTCAGATGTGGTTCTTGTCACTTTTGTGAGAAAAAAGGAAAAAACACAAAAAAGGTAGACACTGAGCATGTGAGCTGAGTTGATGACTTCTATGGGACTGTTCATCTTCCAAAGCAAATGCCTGTGTTTCTCCAAGCAGGGAAGAAGGGGCCAAATGAGGCTTCTGTTTCCAGCAGCCAGGCAGTTGCAGAGCCTTGGTGTCCCTTTTGCCAGTAAGATTCAAATTCCTACAAAATTCGTGTGGGATGGGGGGACTATTGAGGTCACTTGCACCCGAGTGATTCTAGGATAGCAATTCAACTGTTATGGAACAGCTGTTGCAAATGTGAAAACAGCTTAAGGGTGTCAGACCATTAATTTCCAGGGGCTGTTTTTGAGTTCCTCAGTTCAGTGAGCTAGCTTATACTCCGAGAATGCTTATTTCTGAGGAACTCTGTCTTGGGCATTACAAGCCAACTTACCCTTCCTGGAGTTCTGTACCATTTCCAGAACTAATTAGGCACTCCAGCTCAGTAATGCGATTACAGTGGCTCAGGATTAAGGGAAGAAGCATAGATGAATCCCTATCAGAAAGTCAGCCATGACACACAACACTCTGGGATAACTGGTAGATGAGCTCAGCTGACTTTGAAGTTGTGACTTAGATGCCTTACCCCCAGTGGTCATTTCAAAGAAAACTGATCTCTTGTAGTCACCCGGTAACAGTCTTCAAATACAAACAACAGTCCAGCTTGCTCCAAGTGTAACTTGATGTCATTGTGGATATACTGGGTACTTAAAGACTCTGTTGATTTCAGCAAGCATACATGGATGTTTGAAGCACTTAGAGAGATAATTTGGAGTTATATTTAACCGGATTGGAGATAATTAAGGTGTGTCTATATTTATGCATATAAAGTTTTTAAAAAGCAATGTATTATTCAGTCTACAAGGCATTCAGCTTGCACTGCTAGTGTTAGCTATTCTTCAGCTGCCCAGAGCCTGACTAAGTCTGGTGGTCTCTATGTGAGTAGCATCAACTAAAATAGAATTGCTGTGCTGGCTAACTTTTATAATAGATTTGTGTGAGAAATAGGAAGGAACAAAAACTCTGCTTAACAAAAAAATGTGCTTAATTGCATAAACACAAGGGACAAAGTACTGTTTTTCATGCAAAAATATTGTGGTATGTCAGCATGTTGGCAGTGGTAGTGAATAAGTTATTTAAATATACATCCCAGAAATAGAAAATAGGCTAAGATACGGTATTTCAGACTGGGAACCTATCTTAGATGGTTAAAAAAGGGCACAAAATGATACCGTGTAGTTAGAATTTTGGACTGTAATGAGAAGGGCAATGAAGCTGGTGAGGGGTCTGGAGGACAAGTCTTATGAGGAATGACTGAGGGAACTGGGGTTGTTTAGCCTGGAGAAGAGGAGGCTGAGGGGAGATCTTGTCACTCTCTACAACTACCTGAAAGGAGGTTGTAGAGAGGTGGGGGCTGACCTCTTCTCCCTAGTGACAAGTGATTGGACGAGAGGAGATGGGTTCAAGTTATGCCAGGGGAGGTTTAGATTGGATATTAGGAAATTTTTTTTCACTGAAAGGGTTATTAAACATTGGAATAGGCTGCCCAGGGAGGTGGTGGATTCGCTATCCCTGGAGGCCTTTAAAAAAAGTGTAGATGTGGTACCTGGGGACATGGTTCAGAAGTGGTTTTGTCAGGTTAGATTAATGGTTGGACTTGATGATCTTAAAGGTCCCTTCCAACCTCAACAATTCTATGATTCTAAGTGAATAAAAAATGACTGTGGACTCTTTCTGTAGGCAGCTGTTAAGCGAGTAAGTTTTTAAACACTTAAAAATTTTTGCCTATCAAAACAGCACACTATAGTAATAAGAGTTGCAATGTCAACCTTATGCATGAATGAATGTATAGATATATTTTAAAGGTATGTCTGAGGCTGGTGTTGCACTAACTGCCTTCATTAATGATCTTTCAAAGCTAAGTGAAGGCATCATTACAGAGGTTAAATTGTTCTCTAAACAGGACAAAGGTAAGAAGGAGTTTTCAGTTTAGGAGGTTTTATATTGGTGATGGATTTGAAAGGCTGCTTTGTAAAGAGAGCACCAAACTGTGCAAGTTCTTGGGTATGGTTGTGAAATCTCTGTAGGCTTAAAAGCTCTTTTCTACTGTGTCTGACTGCTTTCCAAGCAAGCATAAATACCTTTTCGTAACCAACCTTGCTGAAGCACAAGGCTTAAAGTTACTGGTGGAATTAATTCTGTAATATTTGTATAGTGTATTACTGCTCCTAAGAAAGAAAATAATAACTAGAGAAAGTGGCCCAAATCTATCTCCTGTGAAAACCTCTTATTTTGCAAAACGAAAGCTGTAAGTAGCTTTTGATTGTTTTGAGGTTTTTTCTTCTTTGGTTGGTTTGGTTTTGGTTTTTTTTTTTTTTTTTTTTTTTTTTNGTAAAGTGAGAGCGCTCCATGTCCTCCACTGCCTTTGGTTGAAGTATAGCACCAGCAATTTATGTGGCTGGCTTTTGGCCCATCCTTCATCTGTTGAGATGTGAAGTATTTTAAGTGGATGTAACTAATGATGTGCCCAGTAACATGGCCACAAAATAGCGCATGGAGGGAATGTTACCCACTCACCTTGCAAAGCAACTGCAGTTTAACCGGGTTGGGACAAAGCATGGAGAGGACCCAAAGCTGGTCATTGCTTATGACCCCCCCCAATCTTCATCCCTTGCACTTAACGTACACAGAGATTCTGAAATTAAACAGGGAGAAGGGTGTTTTTTTACCTTGGGTCTTAGCTGTTGTATTTAATTGAGATTTAGGGGATAGATCAGGATAGTGTCTGACGTCCCATACACGCACGTGAGTTTAGTCAGGGAACATGCTTCTTGGGAAATTGAATTAATTGCCCTATAGATAACAACATCTCTGATTTTGCAAAGTAATTTAGCACTCCTTTTTAACTGATTTATCAATGGGATTTAACCTACAAATTAGGTATTTCTGCTTTTTTAACAAGCATATTCTTTGGGCTGTGTTTGAGAAATATTGAGAAAAAGGTAAATTTGAAAGTATGGTAATGTAGGTCACTAATTAAACTATTTCAAAGTTTATATTGAAATGAATAAAAGAAAAGTCATCATTTTTAAGAACGTATTCCATTTTGATGAGAATAGGTACTCTGTTAGTCTTGTTTTGGATGGCATAGAAATGTATTGCTGTTTAATAGGAAATGCAAAACTTGGAATATTTATGCTACGACTCAAATCCCCTGTGTTTTCAGTGAATGAAACCTGGGCAAATTTCCTGAACAACTTCAAGAGGGACATTAAGCCTTGTTGAAAGAAATGATGTTTGTAAATGTTGAAATTGTGAAATGCCCTGGGAGTGGATGTCTGCAATTTGTGTTGTTTTCTTTCAAGTAAAAGATTGCCATTGAAATACAATAATTGCACATTTTTAATTATAGAGTTAGTCCTGTATTTTAGCTAATACTGCAAATACTTTCTAATGGGCTTAGTGTGTATAATTCAATCTCCTCAGGCAGAATTAAATGACAACACATGGTGCTAAGGAGTTACTGCAAGGTGTAAAAATCTCTGGGATGAGGCTTTGGTGTTTGTGGATCTGAGGCACTTAAAGCTGATCATAAGTTATACACACTTGATATTGTATCTAGATATCATTAATGACATTGTAAGACTGAGGCCTTAATCTGTCAGTGTAGTGACTTTCATGCCACAAGAGCTTTATCTTGATGTGAGTTTTCAGAACGTATTAATTAATTTGAGCCTTGTAACTCCATTAATTTTGATTCTTTAAACTGAGGTCTAGGAAAAGCTCGAAGGGATTATATGCTAGTGGAGAGAGAGTGGCTTTGCAGTGTTGTAGAGTATCTTACTGCGTTACCTCCTATTCTGATAGCATAACGCTAGTGCCTTCAGTATTTCTGAGAGGTTTAGTTATCAGATGTATGTAGTCATAGTTTTAATGCGGTCCGTGAAGTGTGGATTCCTTTTGGTTCTGCTGTGTTGGTTCCAGAACAAGGTGATGCTTTGAGAGATGCTGCAGGATGGATTGAGTTGTCAGGCCTGCTCTTTGCAGGGTTTTCTTGGTTTGGTTTGTTTTCCTTTTCTGAAACAAAATTATCTCTAGCCATGTGTTTTGTGCTGGTTCTCATTCCTGGTGGATCTCGTTATCAGCTTTCAAACCAGCCTGTGACTGGGAAAGCATTCTACGCGTTTGATGCATCCAAGAATAAATAAAAATAAAATTGCATTTTGCTTCTTCACTCCCTCTCCCCAACAAGTGGGTTTTCATTCTGAAGGTAATTGATCAATTCAGGAGTAGCTGGAGTGAAAATCATTTTGGAAGAAAAGAGAACAGAAGTTTTGAAAATAGCACATACAGAGATGTAGTGTTTTTACAAATACTACTGTAAAATGAGTATAGCAAATACCATGAAGATTTTTCCTATATGATAGCAGCACACATTCTCAGTAAATAAATGCTCTCAGGAAGGAGAGCATTACCAGATGAAGCTATTATGTTGAAGTTCACAGTAGGCATTTGCTTAGGTTGGGCTTTAATTATGGAGAGACTTCCAGTTGTAAAGTTCCTTTTCAATTCTTACTAGATGTATTTATGTAGATGGAATAATCCTGTCTTCTTGAAATAGAATTATTAAAAAATACTGTGTTAATAATGCAAATTCATCATGGTTTTTAATTTAAGAATCTTGAAGTGCAAATGTCTTTAATTAAAAGAAGAGCAAACTGTGTAGAGCACTTAGTTTGCAAAGAATTCAGCATCAGAATTTAGTACTGCTCTTGAGTGCAGTTATCTGGGAGTGAAATGTGTGAAAACAGTAAAATACAAACACAACACATTTTTATGGAGAAGTCAGACAATTTAAGAAAACTGGAAATCTTTTAATTAATTATTTTTTTGCAAACCCCTTTATTAAAATTTGTAAGTGCTTAACTAAACAAAATCTTAATTGAAAGTGTCAGAAGTGATCCATGGCTGCATTACAATTTTCTTGTTCGTGCATCATTTCCTTTACCATTTAGTTGGATAAAAAACACTCTTTATCTGACCTACTTGGTTTGGACAAAAAATGTTCACCACCTGGTATCTTTGTGCTCTTTAAGGAGAGGAATTAATATAGGCTTGGATTGAAAAATATATGAGTTTATTGGCTATTTTTTGTCTAAACCAAAATCAGTTTTCTGAACAGGTGGCCGGCCACAGGACGGTTTCATGGATGCAAAAGACTTTATTCCATGTGTACTCTTTTTATGCATGAGTCTGATTTATTAATAAAACATCTTCCTCAAAAGGTGAAAGGTATTTTAACTCCTCTAGTAATGGCCTTTTTAAATCCAGATGACTAGTAAAATGGATGATCCTTAACTTGCGTAGATAAAGATAGCAATCTAATCAACCATTATTGTTTCTAATTAATATTATCCAGTATATCTTGCTATTCTCATAGATTTTTGTGTACAACATAAACATTTCTCAAGAAGAATGTTAATTGATACATATTTTGATGAGCATGCTACTCACCTCATGAATTTATGAAGTCAGTTATAAAATTCACTTTGAATAAATATGTATGAAACCTTTTTACTGTACTACACCTTAAGTTATTTACTACTTATTTAGACAGAGTAGGTTCTCAGCAGGCTCTCTGTATAGTTTTGCAGAATTAGATGGAATGATTCTGCTTTATGCCAGCTAAGAATCTAGACACATAGCAGTGCAGCAGTCACACGCTTCAGAGAGGCAGGTTTTTTCCTGAGGAATCCCAGCCTCTGAGAGCACTGACAGAAACTGACCTTGACTCCCGCTATGCTTGTGGAGAAATGGTATGTTGAAATATAAGAAGCTCTTAAATAATCCAGTTTATTGAATAAATTCTTGGGGCTTTCTAGACCTTGATGCTTTCCTCTGAATTATGGATAAATCTTACAAATGTTTTGCAGCCTATGTGGCAACACTAGGACAAACTTGTTTTTAGCAATTTCTAATGGCATAAAAGTGTTTGTGTGCTTTGGAAGCTGTCAGGCAAGTTTGCCCTGTGCTGACCTGAGCTACTTTGCTCTATAATGGTTAAAATTAGGGCTGAGGAGTTCTTCCTTCGAGGTGTCAGCAGGCAAGACGAGCCCTCGTAACTCAGAAGAGGAAATTTATCTGTTGTATCCTCACCCTGCTCTGGTTATCAAAATGTTTTCAAAGACTCATTCAGATATAAGAATACTTTAAAGGGAAATCGCCTGAGTCTTGGCCTCAAATAGTCTTCCTCAGGGCACTGTAAGATTCATCTGTCTTTTGAAGTTGACAGTTCTATCAATTTACATCTTCTATTTTACAGTTGCTTTATATTTTGAAGAAGAAAATTCTTGATCGTTTTTCACAGAAAAAAAAATCTGGTTGTCTGCAGCAAGAGATAAAGAATGAGTTTTGAAAATTATAATAATGGGAAACTAGGCTAGCAGGAAAGTTTCCACTATGCTATTTTGCTGGCAAGTGTGGAAGTTGAAGGTTTGAACCTGAATGAAACAGGCATGAATTCCAACCCTTTTAACCCTAGTGGTTCATCAGGTGTCTGTTCTCACAAATGAATGTAATTATTGTATTCTCAATATGTAGTTTCATGAAAATACTGTTAAGGCTTAATAGAGGAAAAAAATCCAGTTTTTGTTGATGGCTGATAAATGCCATGCCTTTGTTTCTGAAGTGTTCCTGCATTGTCCACAGAAATGGTCCAGTGACAAGCATATTCCTTAACTGTAAGCTTTACTGAGAAATGAATGCGAACTATAGTAAATGCTAGACCCAGGTCTCTTTGCATATTGTGACTCTTAGAACAAATGTCATCTGGTCTAAAAATAAATCCCAGTTGGAACATGGGATCCAAGGAACTTGGATCCTACAAAAAACTGAATATGGAAAAACATTGTATAGTTGGATCTCTTTCAGATGGAGGTTGGTGAGTGCAGAAAAAATGAAAACTCAGCTCAGTAATTTCACATTCTGGCATGAAGATGCATGCAGTGAAGTCCCTGGGTTATAAAGAGTTTGGCATGTAGAGTTCCATGAAGAAACTGATAGTTATCTCTCTGCCTAAGAGCAAAAAACCTTTTATGTATAAACCAAGCTTAAACTGGGAATTGAAGTACGTTACAGGAATATAAACTGTTTTTTTATGACTGTTTTTAATGGCACTTAATGGAAAGCTGTTTATACAAATCAAATAGCACACTTGTGTGTGTGACTGCCCCCCTTGCAGCTTTTTGGATGTGTCTATCTTTGCTCATGGAAACAAGGAAAGGTTTACTGACATACCACCTCTGAAAGTTGCTTGCTGTTTATTCCGTGATGGCCTTGGGATTTCCAAAACAAAATTTGTTCATGAAAGTCCTTCAGTGGGCTGCTGTTCAGGAAGGAGGTGAGAGTTCCCTTTGAAAACAAGAGGTGTTTTACAGTTGCATCCTTAAGAGCTTGTTACTAAACTTGTCTTTAGAACCATGGAATGTCGTATGCAGATAGGCATAAAAGCAAGTCGCTGTTGGCTTACGTTTGAATGCAAGCATACCCAAGTGACATATAAATTCAGTATGATGTACTTTGCTTGGAAATCTATCTTATTTATGCTGTCAGTTCAACTTCTTAGGAGGTGATGAGTTGTGCTGAGTGCCTCTCCTCTGCCTCCTGTGAAAGCATTAATCTGCAGGAACTTGAAGATGTCTTCTTGCGACTCCCAGTGCTGACAATTTTCTGTGTCACATGGTAGGAGTCACTGCAGGCAGGTCACACAGATTAATGTAATCTGTGCTGATCTGAAACACCACAGCACATACTGCAGATTAGTTCCTCACTTGCTGATTACAGCTGACCTCTTTTTCTGACATGCCTTTACACTTTACCTTATGAAGAATGTAAGGCACAATCAAGCGTCATATTAATTACCCTCTTTAATACCTATCATGCTTTGACCTGTTGGCACAGCCTCACTAAGAAAGTACAGTACTGAGATTCAAAAGGATGTCTTGTGCAAAACTGGAAAGAGATCATGTGATACTCCGTGTATTTTGCTTCGTTACTAAGGCTCTTATCAATGAACACCTCCCTGTTATGAATAGTTAATACTTTCCCTTTCACTAAAGTGCAGAGTAACAGAAATACAATTAAATTATAACTCACTACTGTAACAAAACACGCTAATAATCTCCCATGTAAGATAAAGTGAAAACACATGCATTTTTATTTAGCCTCTTTCAGGCCAGTACACAAGACCAGAATGTTACTTTTCTGAATTAAGTCTCTAAATGCTTAAAACTGTGTTATATGCCTTTAGTTTGTGGATGACGAGCGTTGCGTGAGAAACAATGGGGCTTGCTTTTCTCTGGCCAGATCTTCTCCTGATGAAAATACGGTTCTGGGACTTCAGCTACAGGTTTTGCATATCAGACTCCTGGTGTCAAAAAATGTTGATTACCGAGCAGGAGCAGATCAAGCTTCTATTCCCGGTTTTCTTTTTACTTTGTTACTGTTTTATACTTCACAGGATCAGAATTTGTTGCAAGGATTTTGGTTGATAAGTTGCATTCCATAGTTACCTGCTTCTGAAATTGTCAGTGTGTTATATAATATATGCATTGTGTAATGAGCACTGCATTGTATAGCACATAATACATTGTATAATGCATGCATTGTGTAATGAATATAAAGCTAATCATATGAAAGTTTTTCTAGTCTGTTGCCTTGTCTCTGGCAGAAGCCAATACATATGGAGGAAAGACAAAATGTGTTGAGCGGTGGTTTCCCTGCAATATTCTTCCGGCTTTCAGCAATTTGTACTTCAGGGAATTGCCAAGGTGGATACCACACACAGTGAAAATAACCACTCAGCAAACCAGAAAGTATCTGTTCTGCTTGTGAATTCATGTGTACTATTTTACTATTTGTCTAAAACAGCCTGTGATAATGACCTGTATAATATAGCTTACACTCTTATAGTACTGACACAGTTAAGTGGGCACTAAAGTAGCAATGAATAGGTAAAGCAAACACACCTGCTTCTTTGTAGAATGACCCCACAGGGCAATGTTATCATACTTTCATTTTATACTTTATATCACATGGAATATTTAATCATCATCATGGAGAATCTTAAGCTCACACCTGTTAATTTCTTCAAAATTACAGAGAAAAAAGGAAAGACAGTTTGGAAGATTTCTCGTCCTTGCCAAATTTTCAGTTTTAATTTTGAAATACAAATAAATAAGCTTTACTATAGACTGTCATACTGCACCAAGTACTAATAAGTGTATTTGCATGTGACATGCATACTAGCCATTACAGTACCTTATGATCTTTCTCAAATGGAGTTAGATGGAGGGCAGAAATATAGTTATGTGAAAAGGAATCAGAATATCACCTAGAAGAAAAAAAAAGTATGGATTTCACCATTAAGTTTGATGAATAAGTATTCTGAGATATGTTTTCATTCTGTTTCTAAGAATCTTAGAATCACAGAATATCTCAAGTTGGAAGGGACTCATAAGGATCATTGAGTCTGACTCCCTGCTCCTTGCAGGACTTCCTAAAACTAAGTTATATGACTAAGAGTGTCGTCCAGATGCTACTTGGATTCTGACAGGCTTGCTGCCGTGACCACTTCCCTGGGGAGCCTGTTCCAATGACCGATGACCCTCTCAGTGAAGAACCTTTTCCTAATGTCCAAGCTGAACTTGCCCTGACACAGCTTTATTCCATTTCTGTGTGTGCTATCGTTGGTCACCAGAGAGAGGAGATCAGCACCTCCTCCTCTGCTGCCCCCCTTGAGGAAGTTGTAGACTGTGATGAGGTCACCCCCCAGCCTTCTCTTCTCCAAACTGAACAAACCAAGTGACCCCAGCCACTCCCTGTAAGTCTTGCCCTCAAGACCTTTCACCGTCTTGGTTGCCCTCCTCTGGACACACTGTAATAGTCTGATGTCCTTACATTGAAGAGCCCTAAAATATGCACAGTACTTGAGGTGAGGCTGCACCAGTGCAGTGTAGAGCGGGACAATTGACTCCCTTGACCAGTTAGCAATGCTGGGCTTGATGCACCCCAGGACATGGTTGGCCTTTTTGGCTGCCAGGGCACACT
The DNA here is from genome assembly GCA_008711295.1 of Anarhynchus alexandrinus. Taxonomy (NCBI): domain Eukaryota; kingdom Metazoa; phylum Chordata; class Aves; order Charadriiformes; family Charadriidae; genus Anarhynchus; species Anarhynchus alexandrinus. The sequence continues at coordinate 3,197,124 of VUYV01000053.1, forward strand.
GTTGAGTCATATTCAACTTGCCATCATCCCATACCCTCAGATCTCTTTCTGCAGGGCTGCTCTCCAGACTGTCGTCCCCCAGTTTGCATGTATAAGCAGGATTATCCCATCCCAGGTAGAGAATCCTGCACATGTTCTTGTTAAATTTCATGTGGTTGGTGATTACCCAGCTCTCTAGTCTATCCAGATCTCTCCTGTGAGGCCTCCCTACCCTTGAGGGAGTCCACAGCTCCTCGTAGTTTAGTGTCATGGGCAAACTTACTTAATGTACATTTGATTCCTGCACTTAGATAATTTATAAAAACGTTCAAGACCACTGGCCCCAAAATTGGGCCCTAAATTCCATTGTCTCTGTTGTCTTGTCTCAGTACTCATGAAATTAAATAGCAGTTTCTGATCTGTAATCCCAACACTGTGGCTCATATCTTGCTCCCCCGTCATTCCGGGTGAATGGACAGAGTCATAAAAAGAGAGCTTTACAGAGACATCAGGCTGCTTAAATAGATATTCCAAATTCCCTGTAGAAAATGAAAAAAAAGCAAAACTTCATATTTTTTTGAAATTAGGCAGACTCGTTCCATTGGATTACTGCAGCAATAAACAAAGGAAAATGTACTATTTCAAGCTTTTCGACTGGTAATAGCCATTACCTGCTGAGGTTATGGGTAAAGAGAATGAAGTAATTATGTTTTCATTTTGTTTTAGTTCTAGAGTTTTCTTTCTGTTTCAACTCACAAATATATTGTCAAGGATAATCTAGAAGTTTAATTTATGTTGTTAGGGATTTATTCCAATATTGTCTCTTTTCAAATATGAAAGAATGCTCTCCCTTTTTGTTTTGAAAGCTCTGGCCTAGACATTTTGGGAGGAGAAGAAGAGAGGAAAAAAAGATGCAACATGAGAAAAGAAAAAAACACTAATGAAATAAGTATTTGGTTTTGCAGAGGAATAAAAGCTATAGAAAAGAAAGTAACTTAGGAAAATAGCTGTCTCTCCAGAAACAGCTACTTTATGACAGAAGCAGTGTTTTGAAAATCTGCTCCCCTCTTGTTCAATAGATACTTTCAGCTTAATCCATGTGAGCGTATCTGTAGTGTTCATACTGACTGAAAGAAAATGAAATTTTTTTGGTCTGATTTTTGAAAACTACTTTCTCTTCTGATTTTCTGAGGTTACAAATCCGTTTCAAACAAAACAGTCGTATATCAGAAGAACTTAATGCAGACATTTGATTCACTTGAACATTCACTACAAGTTTCTTCCTTCTCTCCCATCTTGGTAGCTAGGATTTAAGGTCCACATAGTTCCTGTGATGCAGCACAGTCTGTATAAGTTTCTGCAACGACAGTGAAATTCCATTAGTTCTTTCCCAGCTGCTGGTCTCTAGAAGATTAATTTTGGTTCTGTCTGAAGAGATTCTATTAGACTGCAAATGATGGGTTTGGTATATAACCCTGTGCAATTGAATTTTGCTTTGGTAAAACAATGTATCAGATGAGAGAGAATCACTTGTGATCATGGTTATGGCTGCAAGATTGAAATACTGCCCTACCGTTAAGAAGACTGTACTCATTGTGGCTCTGAATAATGGCAACATGGTCTAGATTAATTTCTTTGATCATACAACTGTGAAGTTGCTGGAAGGAAAAGTGCATTCATAAAGTGGAAGAAGAGCTGTTATATTAAGCCAGTCAATAAGGGAAGCAATGGGGCTGCCTGAATTGCAATGCATTTCTCAAGGCTGAAATAAAGCCAACATTGAATGGAGCCTTATATTTCAGGGTGCTGGTTCTCAGTTGGACTGCAAGCTGCAATTCAAAATTTGCCTGAGGAGCCTAGCTTTGTAGGGCATGACTGTGAGAATAAGTTCAGTTCATTCTGCATTGAAGTGTCATCAGGGTGTTAGCTGGTAATTCAGAGCATCCAAAGATGCTACGTAAATTCAGTGGTTGCCCCGCCTGGTGGGGTTTTATTTTCAGAGAACTTAAGTGTTCACAACTTGCATTGCGCTCAGTACTCAACACATCCTAAGAATTTTTTCTCTTATTGTCAATGGGATTTGCATCCAGTCATTCTTTTTGATTCAGTGCAATGATGTTCAGATCAGGGACTTTCTGACATCTGCCAGCTTTTAGTAAGACAAAGGACTAAACCAGTACAAATCTAACACAAATTTTGAACAAAGTCATCCATGGAACTACATCATCTTTAGAGCTGTATTACAGAGAAAGGATAAGCCTGTAGTAGTATGCCTAGATGAATGTTTGTATACCTTCCAAGGAAGAGTGTGTATTTCAAATTATATAATTAATACATTCTGCATTGCATATGCAGAGTCTGATGCTAACACCAGTTGGCAGGTGCTGGCCTGCCACCAAGTAGTAAGCTGAAAATTTGCAAATTGCTTTTCCATTACTGCTGTTATATGTGAGAGGTCATGATTTAATTTGAGCCAGAGGATGTGGCATTAGTGTGACTGAGAAATATATGACATCCAAGTCTCGGGAATCATAGCCATTTTGTGTATCTTGTTCTATTTATTTCTTTAGCAGTTGGTTGCATTTGTGAAAAGCAGACACGTTTGGTTAATAAAAAGGATAATTTTCTTTGAGCTTCATTACCTTGAAAATCCATAAAATCGGTAAGTTGGATTTTTAAAATAACATACATAAAAGTACAGAGCAACGCTGCTTCTCCTGGGTAATAGGAAAGATGCTGCTGTTTAACAGAATTCCTAAATTAATTTAAGCTACTCATGCGTACACTGTAGCAGTGTTTTCAATCCTTTGGAAAGTACGTAATCATTTCAAAATTAAGACACCATCAAATCTGATATGGTGGGATCAGATTTTTTGTGTTGTGCTAAAATTTACACAAATTCTGCTTTGGGTCCTTGGAAATTTTGAGATTAGAAGAAAAGCAGGCTCTGAACAAGAGTTTTGTGAAACTACTGTGATTTACCTTTTGCAATTATCTCATAAAGTTAGATAGTTCCCTCTCTTCAAGCAATTATAACTTAATTTCTTTATATTAATTTTGATTCTTATTCAGAGAGTTTTATCTCTTTGTTACATACTCTAGCTGTAATTTAGCTTTTAAAGCATTGCTGATTAAGAAAAGATTTATTTCACTGAGTTGAATGTTATTTTAAAATGGGTATAAAGGCATCTGCTAGCATGCTTTCCTCTTACTATTTTTCACTGTATGGGTAGACCTATGCAGAAGTCAATTTTTTCATTACCAGAAGCTTTCAGGGATTGCAGAAATTTTCATTTAATGACTTTCAAGAGTTTTTGCTGTTTATCAGTGAAAAGGAGTTTGTGAAAGGTTGATTCTTCAGGTAGTAACCAACCAGTAGTCATGGTGGTCATAGGGGATGTGATTTTGAAACTGATATTTCTTTTTTTCTTCCTTCGGTTTAGGGGATTTTTTGGGGCTTGATGAAAATTTAGCTTCTAGAGCTTAGAAATCGTTCTTGATGGAGTATCATGACTGAATATATTTCAGCAACAGTTTTAGTTCTTTCTGGTGACTCATTATTGTCTTACAACAAATATTTTTTTGAAAATTTTCTGATAGACTATTCTTACAGGTAAATTAGCAGGTAAAATATATTTTTTAGACTGCTTTAAGTATTTCAAGAAAAAAGAAACTCCATAGGTGTAGCTTTCACTTTAGGAATATTAATGGCTTACTTTTTTTTTTTTTTTTGGTCGACGAAACAGTCTTTGTGTTTCATGTTCATATTTTGGATTAACTCCAGTTTGTGTGTGATAATTCGAATCAAATTCATCAAGGACTTGGTATTTAGAAAAGGAAAACAGTAGCAAAATATATGTAGCCTGGAAGATTTGATTCATTTATGTAGTCCTTAGGGAAGATAGTAAAATCAGAAAAATCAGTCTGAACTGTATAGTCTGTAACAATGTATAAAATTAAAAAATAGATAAATTCTGTATTCCCATACGGAGTCTACCTTGGAAACTGGATGCGCAATATGAAATTCGGCATTTGACTATGATCCTGTAGAGTGGATCAAAATAGAGTTAAAATGAAATCTGAACAGCCTAGGTGCGTAGCAGAAACTCCGGTGCTAGACTTCTGTAGGGAAGCTTTTTGATGACTTTGAATATACTCAGTAACTTACTATTTTGATAAAATGTTGGATTTTAGCATTAAGAAATCTACTTGAATGGTAGCAAGATGAATCAGTAAAATGAGTAGTGTTATTATCTGAAGAGCGTCAGTAAACATCCATTTGTATGCTTTGTCTCCATTATTAGGATGCTTCGAAGTAAAAATCTGGCACAATGCCTTTGTTATGTGTACTGACAAAAAAGAATCCATGTGATATTTTTTAATGAAAAAATATTTTGTCTTGCTGAAATATGTATCTATAGATCATTTTTTTATAAAGTGAAGAAAGTTAATTAAAATTAATACTTCACTTTATTAATAGTATGCCATCATACTAGTTTAGTATCTTCTCTTGTGTTTTAGGGTCAGTTCTGTCTTTGAAAATGAACAAAGTGCTGGCATTTTATTGTGTCTTGTGCTACATGTTTAAAGTTGTGTAATGGTAGATGTTTCTGAATGAATCATGCAATGACTACTTTGTTTTTCTAATGTATCTACTCCAGAATAAAAGCATATTGTGTAGAAACCTAGAGAAAAATTTGAAGGCACCGAGTATGCATATGACTCTGAATAACAAAAAGTGCAAGGTGAAATTTTGTATTGTCTCCAGATTCCGTGTCCCTAGTGGAATAGTTTTAGTACTGCTATCAAAAATACATTAGTAAAGGCTTAGGTAGCCTTTAACATTGCGTTCTACATCTTGGGCCAGGTGTTTACTTGCTCACATTGGTTGGATTGTAGTACTATGAAATGGCCCGCTATTTTGTTGCTTTATATCCAAAGCAGCCATTTGAATTTGTGAAGTGGGTAAAAAAGGCCAGCAGCCTAGTATTCTTCAGTCACGGCCACTAGTGACAGTATATCACATGACATTACACAAGTGCAAATCACTGTTTAAACCAGAAAGCTGTGGAGAATCAGGTGCAAAGCTAGGTATGATTCCTTTTATCCAGATGATCTCTATATTTTCAGTATTGCTAAATGCAGTGATAATACAATTGTGTTTGTAAGGAGGTTATGAAATAGAATAGAGTGAAATGAAAGAATGCATTTGAAGCAGCAACACAAAGATGGCAAAACATCCAGTGAATCTGCCTCTGGGCCTGCTGGGGCAAATATAATTTTAAATTTTAATGGTACTGAATGCTTGCCGTGGAAGAGGGTAGGCTGAGACAGGTAGAAGGCTCGTCATACAAGCAAGTAATCTTGAACACCTTCCCACAATGACTGCTACATGGGCTAGGGTTGGGTTATGAGCCCTCTCCTGGGGGGACATTTTGAAATGGTTTTAGCTGTGTATGAAGAACTGCTTGTCCTACTGCACCATAAATAACAAAGGACCAGGCAGAAAATCAGTGTGTTCTTGCCAAATGTTTTGTGAACTGCACAGATAGGTATTGACAAAAACGAGATGGAGACTGGCAGAGAGAACAAAAAGGCTGCAATATTCTTGATCTCATGGCACAGGATGCCCTCAGTGTTGTCCTGAGGTAAGAGGTATGGCTAAAGAGAGATAGGGCGAGAGCAGAGACAGCAAGGTACTGCTGCAGTGGGAGCAGGGAAGAATGATGCAATTATGGAGACGTACTACAGTTGGGAACCTTTATATGAAGGGAATCTGGCATGGGAAAATGAATAAATAGTTAAGATGACGACTTACCAGTATGCAAAACTTCTCTGTTACATTCATGCTCTTATTTCAGAAAATAAATTACAGAGTCCCTCTGAGGAAGAAAGTGACTGCTTCACATCTCAGTAATGGCATATTAGTGCTGTGTGCTGTACTAAAAGCTAAAAATGGCTTCTGGAGGGAGTATGGTTGAATTCAATTTCTTTACAATCTAGAGTCAAATTTGGTGTTGAAGTGTAAGTGTGCTGTATGCCAAAATGAAATATTATGATTAATAAGTATAGCATTATCAATAAGTATAGCATTATCAAATCTAAGCATTTTTAAGTCAAATACCTGAATCACAAGATTGACCGAAAAAGGTATGATTTAAAAATATTGAGTTTCCATGATGCATTTTAATTTGTGAGCTTTCTCTGTTACATGTTCTAGCACTTGCAGATTTACTCTGCGGTCAGAGTGCTAATAATTTCCTTTTCTTTAGGAAAGCTGCAGTTGTCATGAATTTAGGTGTTCATGGCTAAAAGAAACATTACTAAGGAATAGAAAGCTCACAATAAAACAACGAGTTGTTTTTCTACATATCATACATCGCATGCGTATGAAGCACTGCATATGCTTCGTTTCTGAATTGGAATGGAAACTAACCCCAAGGAATTTATCGGCTGTCACATTTCACTCTTCATTCACTGTCATCCTCTATGCGAAGGGGTCACGTCATCTGTAGTCTTAGTGGGAATTAGCCTGTTTCTGGTGCTGGAGTGGTGCCCGTTTCCACCAGCTGAGAATCTAGAAGTGTGGTTTTCCAGTTCATATCTGACAAAGAAGATGAAAGGTTGAAGCTTCTGTAAAACAAGCTATCGGTTCAGAATCAGCAGCAGAACATCTATTAAAGTCTTTATTAAAAAGAAGCCTCCATATTGTTTAATCCAGGTAACTGAAGAGTTAGGATCCCTTCTCCTGTATCATCCAATAACGATTGGGCACTATGATATGGTATCCAGCCCTTTTGGCTCTGCAGGCTATCAGCAAACTTCTGTTCCTCCTAATCACTCACCATCACACCCATCTTTGAGGAAGCTGACTCCTTGTCCTCCTCTGATTACACACTTGGCCTTTTTTTTTTTAAGTACCGTTTTCTTTCTTTTTGGAGCTTTTTTTTGGTCATTGTTCTAGGCCTGGAGATGCCAGGCTTGACAGCATTAACCTCTGCTCTCTGGTTTGCCACCCCATTTCCAAATCCTAAACCTGTGTAGGAAGTAATCCCTGAGCTGCTCCCCTTGGTCAACCTCTACTGGGCTTGTGTTCTGTTCCACCGTGGTTCTCTGTAAACTGCTGAGAACCCTCCTGCTTTGGTCTCTGTGAGGTACAGTAAAGCACTTCCACCACCATTAAGTCAGCTGACCTTTTGTATATCAGTCTTAACAAAGGGTATCCACTGAGATGGGATGGTTTGACAACCGTCTGAAGGGGACAGCCCCTCTCTTTCAGGCACTTCAGGCTTCTCTGAAAATCCACTGTAGATCAAATTAACTGGATGTAACTAATTTTTGACATCTAGAAGAAAATGAAGAAACATTGAAGGGAATAGCTTCTGTGGCTTAATTCTGTCGACAGTTATCAATAACTTAATTAGGTGTTGAATAAAAAGTCTTCTGGAATCATTTGTGTGCTCTCAGTTTAAGCGAGTCAAATAAATTCTTTTTTTGTCATATCTCAGTGAATTCAAAGTGCTTAGCTCTGAGTCCTGCTACAATCCCCTGTGTAGAGCTCTGCTTGAGGGAGTTCTGCTGCCAGTTGAAAGTCATCTGAACATTTCCCCTGGGGTAAAAGGATTCTGAGTTGGAGTGTAAAAGTCCTCCCTCTCAGAACCCTCCTAGCCATTATGTGTTGATGCTCTGCCTTCCCCGCCTCACAGGTTTGCCTCTGTGCAGGAATTCTCACCTGAGAAGTTACTACGTCACCCCATTTTGAGAGAGACAGCCATCAATCAGCAGCATCCCCTCACCCTTCCCCAGGTTCGCCAGAAACTTGCACCAGAAGATCTAGCTGGGAGAGCTGTCAGTCATCTTCACTCAGTTCGCAATGACTGTTTTGGGGGAAGTTACAAACTACAGCTGAATGGAATGGCATGCAATTTGATTTTGTGTGTTGAGAGAAAAACAACTGTGAAATTTTGTGAAAGACGCTTAGGACAGGGGTTTTTTTTCCACCCTTTCTTCTTGATTCATCTTGCCAGCGGGAAGGAGTGTATGCAAGTGGCTTGCATGAAAATTAAGTGCCAGATATGGAACCAACTCCTGGTCCCTGGAAAACCTCAACAAGTATCAAAAGAAAAGGAGAAGCCTAAGTTTAACTGTAAGGCAGAGGTCCACAGAAGGGCTGCAGATTTGTTGAGTGTTAAATGTCAGTATCAGTGTAATAAAGATGGTACACAGTAGGTGATGAATGCTTTTCTGAAGAAGAACCATTTTCAGTAAGTTGTCAACCTGTCTGGAGTTGTGAATTGTTATTAAAAAACAAACAAACAAACAAAACCACCCAAAACCCCAAAAGACCGGTGGGGGAGAGAATGGAAGCACCCTCTGAGCTGCTCAGCTTCCAGAGGCATTTCTGCAACCTTAGTCCTATGTCCATTACTATGGAGTGGTGATCTGTTTTGATGATCTACTGGTGTGGGAAGATGTGTGTCTGTCATGTTTCACGGGTGTTTCTTTTCTTGACAAGAGAAGCACAGATAAAGCACAGCTGGAGTAGAATACCGGGCTTTCTATATTGTGTGGTCTCTATTAAGCAAAACTGCCTTGTTTGAAGTGTGCTCAAAGCACTACTGCCACGATACAGTCTAAAAAGAACACAGCTGAAAATTCTGTGTACACTCCTGGGGATGGGAGTTATTTGCTTCTCAGGGGTTATGCTTTAGATACTGAATTTTTTTTTTAAAAAAGTGTGTATAATAACTAGGAAGGTATTTTAAGAAGTGAGGATGGGGAGTACACAGTTGTGCTGTTGAGTAGGATTGGAATCCGACTTCAGTCTATCGAACACCACTGTGCCATCTCCATGAGGCTGACCTAGTATAGATTTTCAGTGTTCTATGACCTAGCTCAGCATTTGCTGGTCGAGGTAGGGGAATTTGCAATAGGATGGGGCTGGCAGATGCCATGGCTGGGTGATGGTCAATATTAGAGGAATCCATTTGGAGAAAGGCTTGCTGAGATGAGGCTGTCCATTACCATCTGTGGCTGTCAAGAAGCAGAGCCAGAGTTTCTGTTCCTGGCAGGCAAGGAATCTGATTGAGGTTATTCTTCAGGGTGTGAAATCAAAAAACCACTGTATAATTTATAACCTCCTCTACTCACAACTCGCTTTCCATTTTGTCAACTCTCTAGGCTGATGGTAGTCTTTCTTGAGTTTTTTGTTATTCCATTTCATCTTCTGCAAATTGCAGATGACAATGCTTTAAACAAACCTAGCATTTAGAAAAATGTATAAATATGCTTGGCTAAAGATTTGATTTCCAAATATGAATGGAGCTCTTGGATTTTTCTTAGAAGGTGCGATGTTTTGATTTGACAGTCTTGCAGAGTCCAACAGATTGAGAAGGGAGCTGTTAGGTAGGTACAGCTGTATTATGCTTGAGGCTCTTTCATTTCAGTTGCTGTATCTCATTTACTCTTTCAGCGTTTCTTCTTTATTTCTGGTCCCAGGTTAGTTTTTCAACATAAATATCAGGAGCAAGAAAAGCTAAATTAGAGAAATCCTTCTTCTAGACCATATTAAAGATATGTATTTAAAGGGTTTAAATTTATTGCCTTATCAATATCAATGCCACGTGCTAATTATTAGTCAGTTCAGTAGTGACTGCAGGCTTCATTTTTGGAAGGCTTTGTCTACCGCTTGAGGCTGAAGACATTTCTGTGTTTTGTTCACTTACAGTATGTGAATCACATGCCAAACATATCTGTAGTTCCAGAAAATAGATTTTGAACAGAAGACCTCTTTTCTTTACCTGAGCACCTCATAGATAATATTTTACCACTGAAGAACAACAAGCTAAGTATTAGAGAAATATAGAGCTTTATTAAAAAGGAAAAATAAAGCAATATTTAATGTCATGGAGTGATGAGGTTAATAGCTGTAAAGATGAAAACATTTTGCTGAAGATGAAACTGGGCAGGAAACTGAGGCAACCTGCTGCTATTGCTTGAACTGGAAAATCAATGTCTTTGTCTGTTTTGCTGTAGGGAATACTGGATGAGGCTGTGTGTTTCCAGCTCCCAGTGGGTGTCATTAGGAGCCCAAGTACAGCTGAGCTGTACAGAGGTAGCTAGCATGTATGTTTGATGAAGAGAAACTAAGAACGTCTGTCCTGATACTTGAGATTATGAGAGAGTATTGGAATGTTTTGTTCCTTAGAGCATTTGCCAAAATGCATTCCTAATCAAGTCACTGAACAGCGAGGATTTAAAAATGCTATAGTTAATGAGTGAATTCAGCTTTTTGTGTGGAAGTGGAAATGTTTTAGTATAGCACTGAACTTGTACTTATTATTATGGATGAATTGTGGGTTGAAAGGATCAAAACTGAATCCAACCCAACAAATTTGACTTACACGAGTTGCACTCATGTCAGTTAGTGTTCTCTGAAAACAAGGTTGCTTGTTAAATCCTTCTGTCAAGACCTGATGCTGTTGTGGTCACTGCTGTTGCTCCCTGCAGGAGGGTTACCTAGCTATCAAAACACCTCAAAATCACTGCGGTATTTGGTTGACCTTCAAGATGCTTTGGAAGAGTTAATAGGTTATATGTCTGCATCAGCTGCTGCTTCTACCCACCTGCCAAACTGATGTGTATTTGTGGCACAGTTTCACATGCTGCGTGTATCTCATGGAAGGTAACTTCATTCTGCTGTCACTTTTTCTCAGGTTGTCAGTCTTTTTCAGTTGGCTGGTACCTTCTTGAAAGCTACTTTTTTTACAGGTCTTGTTTGCTAGCAAGAGTGATGGCTCTGCAAAAATTTAAGCAGATAATAAAATATGAATAATTTCCCATCTTCTTAATCAGTAGAAGTAATAAATTAAAAAAACTTTTTGCAAGTAAGCACAATCGATATCTGGTCCTATAAAATGCTCTTAACACTACTTTTTATTCAGTACTGGGTCTTGTTCAGGACTTCTTTTAGCATTTGGCAGGGTATTTTAATAAGCTGCACTAGTTTTCAGGATAGTTCTGTCCACATGTGAAGACAAGATGTTCTGGCAAGTTGGACAGAACAGGTATCCTGGTATCACATTGCACCTGTCCTTGTCCACATGGTACACTGGAAATTAAGCACCTTTGTTCATGGAAGGAGGAAATGCAGATGGCAGGAATCTGCACAAGAGCTGAAAAAAACCCAGAGCTGTTTTCTCTGGTGGTTCCTTTAGGGGGATACAGCAGTTGCAGAAGACAGAGCCTGAAGGGAAAGAGAAGCCAATGCCTCTCTCTCCCTTAATTTACACATGGAGTCTGGGCTGCTGTCTGATCTAAAATGATTTCTTTAAGCTGGAGTAGTCTGAGGGTCCCTTTGTAATGGGGTCAGAGGATTTATCATCTTCCTGTGTCGTTTTTTTTTGCCACTGGAAATATCCTTTGACCTTTTCCAGATATATTATAGCCACTATGTTTTTGAATGGTGTACAAAGCAATTATAGATACCAAAATAAGGTCCTGATCCCTTCAGGGGAGAACAGGCATCACTGCAAAGAAGACTGGAAACCCGTCAAGAGGATCAAAGAAAAGAACCATGACAAAGCCAGCCTAATTGGTGGTATGTGCACCAGAGGAGGCTATTGCAGAGAGCAGTATTTGTGAAGAGATAAGCTTCAGGTCTAGGACAGAAGTTCAGGTGAGAGGATAAGAAAGTTTATAAACAAATATTGTGACTGTGCAGTATATCTGCAAACTGAAGAGTAGGTGGGAGAATGGTGGGATGATGGTTCTGTAGTACATATAGAAGAGTAGGCATACTGGTAACATATTCAGAGCTGGGGAGAAAAAGGGAGAACTTTTCACTGAAATGTCCAAAGGGCAATAAAAGCAGCTTTTCTGCTTTTGGAAGAGAAACGTCTTTGTTTCAAATTCTACAGGAAAGTACCAACATACCTCGTTGTTTAGTGGAGCTTTTCTTACTTATTACCATGCCAAACCTTTAAAATGGTATGAAACTTTTTCCCAATAGGTATCAACTTTCCAAATGTAATGTCCATCAAGTAAAATTTTCAAGTCAGAATTGGGCTTGACTAATATAAATTAACAGTAATACTTTCTGGAAAGAATGTTGTGACATATTGTCTTTGGGATAGTTAATAAATATGATAAAGGTTTTAACTGCATATTGAAAACATCACAGAGCTATAGAGATATTTCCATTGTACAAACACATTTAAAAAGAAGCAAACCATAATTGCAATTGCAGAGTATGTGCTAATTAGTAAAGCGATGTGTCAGCATCATCACCAAGTTGCTTGGTATGGAGACCATAGTTTCACAAGTTGTTTTATGAGCTCTTAAAAAGAGGCATAAATAGCATCATCAAACTCATGGAAAATGCTTTTAATACTTTTTTTTTATAGATCACTTTAAATTTTGCAAGGTACAGAAAAGATAATTGCACTCAAACTACTGAAATCAAGTAATCTTTTCCTTTGTATTCTGGCGAGTACTCTGTAAATTTGATAGTCCGATCTTGCAGATGAAATCTCTGGCTTTTGCATTTTTGTATCTCTTGCAGCCATTGACATAAAAGTCATCATCAGTAGTGTGTCACCAGAGAGCATTCTTGACTTAAAAGCTATTTCTTCTGAGTTGCCAGTTAGTTTTACTGGCTAGATTGCCCTCGTTAAGTAATGAGCTTGATAGCGCTGGTGGCTGTTAAGAATGCAAACGAGTTTCCTAACTTGAACACAGAATTCTCAAACCTAATCTAAATTCTCATTCAATAGTTTCTCATTGGCTTTTCTTGAAGGCTTCCATTTATTAAGAGAACAATCTGATATTTAATTTCACAGAAAGAGTAATGAACTTTCTAAAAGTTTTTGAATTTTCATCCAAATAATTCACCCCATCTATGCAAAAGCTAAACACTTGCATGAGTATATTTGCTTCAGTGAATTTTAACTGATTAGAAAAATGTTTTCATTGCATAAATTGTAGGAATGTTCCAGTTACACCTACCCACTTACTTTTTTTTAAATGTAGGTAACAAAACTTTCTTAAATACTAGAATATCATAATGTATTATGATATACCTAATCAGTGAAGCATAAATTAATATGTATTTAAATTGGTATATAATAGATCTCCAATATATGTAGCTTTAAAAACAGAGATTTTTTTTTTTTGTAGTAATGAAAACCAATATTTTCTTTTTGCTCATCCAAGGCTTTTTTTATCAGTGTCTTTGGTTACAGTAGTTTCTTTGCTTAGAAGAAGCTCTCTGATACCTTTCTACCTGACTTCCCCTTTTTCACACATTAGTAAGTGGCTGCATTTTAGTATGGATGGAAACACACATCACCATCACCAAGAAACTAACATTCAGCAAGGCTGTAGGTCATGGCAGTCTGCAAGATGTAGTAAAGGCAACCTGATAGTCACATTTTTCTACATATTGCAGAGTCAGACATATGTAGAATTACAAATTGCATTTTTGCAAAGTCACTTTCTATAAGGTAAACATAGGTATTGTCGGTCACTGGAACAGGCTTCCCAGGGAAGCAGTCACGGCACCAAGCCTGTTCAAGGACCATCTGCTCAATGCCTTTAGTCATATGATCTAGTTTTAGGTAGTCCTGTGGGGAACAGGGAGTTCTACTTGATGATCCTTGTGAGTCCTTTCCAACTTGAGGCATTCTATGATTCTATGAAATAGATTTTAACAAAAAAAAATTACTCTAGGACTGCAGTAGGAAAACATATCCAGGTCAATTTTGCATTAAATACTGAGTGTAAAATAATCTGTGAAAAGGGTAAGTCTGGGTATCAAAGAATATTTGTTTGAATGGAAACTGAAGACCCACCATTTTGTTTTTGCTGTTAAGATGAAGAGTGGGGGTCAGTTTGGCCTTTGTGATAACAGAGAAATTGTGGACAGTTGTGGGGTTTTTTGTCAGTTACTGGGTCATTAGCTTTCTTGATCTGAGGGTATAAATTTGGAGATATGACTTTGTGTAAATAAGCATTAATCTTTAATAATAATGCAGACTGGCCTCCCTGACCTTGGAAGGATCCTGAGTTTGCTTGGATTTATTATGGAGAATCAACAGCCAATACGATGAAATTGCAAACATCCTTGTGGGGCCTTCAGTCCTACAGAGCTAGTTTTCCACAAAGTAGCATAGGAGAAATAGTTCAGCTTATTACAGTGACTTGTGTGGAAGCTATTCCGAGGAAGAAGAAGGGAAAAAATGAGATGAAGGCAGAAAATCCATCTTGGTTGCCTGGCTGAGGCATCCATATGTGTTTTCATGCTCAATTAACTGTGCTTATGCACTTGACTTTGAATAGAGACTGTTTTTATTTAATAAGTAGAGTGCTATTTGGGCAGCATCTGAGATAAAAGAAATACTAATGATTTTAGATCCAGATATAGAGCTAGTTCCCTTACAAGGAAAAGCATTCTTTTAAATAATTGAAAAGATGAAAAGAAAAAAGTCCTAACAACTTAATGTATATGGTTGTTTTTAAATAATACACATGGAGTCTAATGTAAAGTATTACTAAAAGCTGCACAGAAACCAATTTAGGATGGTTGGAAACATCCACCTGAACGTTTGGGATGCTGGATGATATAATGCAAGTTTTCTTCCCTGCTATTGTAATACTGTTAATGCTTTTTCCCCCCACTGACCAGCTGGAAGTTGCTCAGATAGAAGGTGGGAAGAACAGGACTGTAGCAAGTGGATGCTAACAGGTTCTGAAATATGATTGGTACCAGCTATTTGAGATTCAGTGGCTGTAATATGATAATGAACTATTAAAGTATGCAGATAGAAATCACTGAAAGAGGAATGACATCAAATAGAATTATATGACAAATACGACAAAATCTCATTCCTCATTCGCCTGTTCTTTTCTAATGGGAAATATCAAATAAGAAATTTGAATTCTATGTTTATAAATGGAAATTCTGTGAAGAAGCTTGCATAAATCCAAACTACTTAATTTTATTTGTCAAGTAAGACTAGAAGATAAACAGCTGATCATGTTAAAAGGTAGACCTTGGAAATCCAGTTAAGCATCGGGAAGATGCGATCATCCATCAGTCAGTCACAAGTGAAACAAAGTTTTGGGTTATACCATAGTTTCCAGCACTATTTTCTTCTGTCAGTGTATCTTATTACCAATTGGGAAGATATATCGTATCTTATTTTAAGCCTTGTACTCTGAATGTACTTTATGTAAAGCTGTTCATTTAGCTGATAGTCGTGAAAGAATAACTCCTTTTCCTTAAATGTTAAAACAATGTAGGAATTACTGTTCCAATATCCCTTTATGTTTTATATTCTCCATTAAGGACTGTTTACCTCAAAGGTGTGGGTTAGAAATTAGTACTTATGTAAATTAAAGATTAGCAAGGGTTGAGTTGGTCCCCAGTAAGAGCATCTGAGTAGTCATTGCTGAAAACTTGAGAAGGAACAACACTGTGGCATATAGAGTGTACTTTTACTCCAAGAGAAAATGGATTTATATTGACTTTTTTCCCCTACATAATTTACTACTTTCCATGCAGTAAGTCTGCTTTGCTGGTTAGTATGTTGGAGGGAATGTAATGAAAGCACTTCCTCTTCTTGCTCTTACCTGTCCTCTGCTTCTACGATTCCCTACACTGGCAGCAATATATTGTAAGAGATATATTAAGAGATATCCAAGTACTTAAGGTTAAGCTGAGATTAATGTTATTAATAGGAAATGCAAGTTCAAAAGAAGTTGCCATCATGTTTTATAGAACATGGCTTTTCTTAAGGGTTGCAAGCTGTGAGCATTCATGTGTGAATGCTACCAGAAGAAAATACCGTTAATAAGAAGCTCCTTGGAGTCTGTTGAGTGTATTTAAATTAGATTATCTCCCCCCGCCAGCCACAGACATGGAAAAAAGGGCTCTTTTTATAAGACAGGCTTTCGCTTTGGTCAAAAGTATGTCTTTGCTCCAGTTGCAACACATTTGCACTTTGTTGTAAAGCTCCAAGTCTTCTTTACATCAGTAGTATTCAGATTATGTCAGTGTTTCTCTCATAGTAAAAATAGTGTTGTTTACTAGAGATGTTCTGGCTGGTGGTATGACTGTATAAGTAATATGTCAGTTCAGGTATATCATTTGCACATTTACTAATTTAATTTAAAAAATAACATGAAGTATTTAATGTAAATCTCTAAACCAGATTCCCAGAATATAATCTAAGAGAAAACAGTGTAAAAATTTAAAGGAAGACAGTGTCTATATAAACATGCTTTGGTTTTTTGTGGGCCAAGGTTGTATTCTTTTGACGCTGGAATCTTCCTCTTTAGAGATGGAGAACGTAAATCCTCTGGAGCTTCTTTAATTTTCCCGATCACTTACATCTTATAAAAAAAGCAATACAAATAATCATATGTTTCTATATTATGCAGGTGCCATGAGAATAAAATTTAAGTATCTCTTCAGTAAAAGTTCAGAAAAGCTTTTAATTGTCTCGCATTATAAGAACAAATCATAGCACTTTTATCAGCCTTTTTGAGATGAAGATTTTTTCCTTTGTCAATAAAGAAATAGAGTTTTTTTAAAAAATCCAATATTAGCAAAGAGCAGTATATAGGGAAAATATACATACTGGGTAATATGTTGAGAAATAAGTGCCAATATTTCTATTTAAAATAGATTTTATTAAAGTCACTGGAAAAAACTGTTCTTCAGAAGTTCCCTCAATATAGGTCTGATATCTACTAGACATTGTCTCTCAAAGAAATGAGAGATGTGAAACTCAGTTAACTATTTGAAGTACCAGCATTTAAACTCAAATACTATGCTCTGGTATTATAAAATCAAAAAAAATCTGCAGGTATGTTTGACCCAAGCAGAAGTATGGGACCCCTGGAGTCTTAAGATATTTTCAGGTGTTGTCCATGTGGAAGGGCAGGGAGCGAGTGAATGGGAGACCTTGTGATGCACAAGTCCATGCTCCTGCGAGCAGCTGGTGCTGTTTGGCCTCCCAGCTTTGGTAATGTCACTTGCAGGGAAACAGATTTGCAGGCAGTTATTAGACCATGTTAGCTGCACAGATGGTTTGCATACCTCTGAGCGAGAGAAAACAAAAAGGGGGACTGGGAAAAGAGAGAGGTAAAGCAGGCTGTATAATTAAGCAAAGCAGCACATATTTTGGTTGGGCTAAAAGGTATAATTTAAAGAAAGGATTTTGCCTGAGCAAAATTATTTGAGTGCCGTATATTCTAACTTGAAAATTAGCATTTTTGCTTCTTTACACGCTGTATGATTAGGTCAGTTGGGAATGGATACCCTCTTGGTAACAATTTAACATTTGTTGTTCATAGAACCAAATTTTTATCAGGCTGTAAGACAACGAATATCTGAGTCCACGTGACTCCTTGCAGGGAAGATAGTTCTACTGATATATTAAATATTCCTCACAATCCAAACTCCAGAGAGGTTTGAAAATCTAGTTAATCTCCTTACGTGCAAAACAAATCCGCTGGTACCAGTTAAGGAAATGGAACTGTAGTCAACATCTGCTCCTTGTAATATAGTGAGAGTTAGAGGCAGGTGGCGTGGAAACAGTGAAACCGACATCTTCAGTATTAACTTCTTGTGGGACAGGGACAACGAGTAATTGAGGATTGTTGGTGATGCAAACTATCTGCTGATGCAGAGGAATTTGTGAAAAATGGCTGCTCTTAACGTCTTTGCTAATGAGAGGAAAGAGGATTTCTACTGTTTTTATAGGCTTTTCAGTGATGGCTGGTACGGAGTAGCTCAGAAGTGTAGCTTTATTTTAATACTCCTGCAAGGCAGGGGAAGCAGTGCTATCCCTGTTCTACAACGGGAAAATGAGATCCATGGGAAGAACATTCTGGCTTTTCTATAAGTGCTCAGTTGTACAAAGATAATTAAGGAATTATTTTAGGCAGAAAATTAAATCCTCTTCTTCCTTTACCACTGTTGAAGGATACTATGAGCAGCAGCAGGAGAAAATTACCCTTAGTGTAACTTTCCAGTGCAACCATCATCCTCCACAGGAGACCAAAGGATGTGCTTGTGGTTGTGGACAGTTTGGCTTTTAAGTTTCAACATTTTCTCCTTTTTCTTCTGATCTGAGGCAACAGGTTATCTTGGGAATGGCTCTTTGCATTGAAAGCTAGGCACTTTTTTTAAGGTGGAGATGTTTTGGTATCTAAGTAGCTTAGCCAGTGTTGCACAGCTTTGCACACTCCCTGTGCCCATAGGTTGTTACTCTTTGCAGTGGTTTGAAAGCAGGCCAAAGTCAGGAAGTAGAGATGTCAGGAGGAGCAGACGAAAAATACTGAGAGTGCATCATCAATGCAAACAGGAAGCTCTGCTTATGAAATCTGTGTAAAATTAAACTGGAGAGTATATGGGAAAATAACAATGCAGAGCTTCCACTGACTGTGGATGGAGCTGACAAGGTCAATAACTGGAAATCTGGTGTCTGCAGTTCCATTTCTGAGGGCATTGGGGAACTGTAGAATCTGATGGTAGATGAAGCCAAGGAAGTGGCGACAGAAAAACAGACATCTGTTCCTCCACAACTTGCTACATCTCTGGCAGAAAAGTACTTAATAAAGTGTTATCAGAGCAAATGTCTGTCAGGGAGGGACAGAACCTTCTATAACAACATTCACTGGAGAAGAAACCATACAAGATTGTGCTCAGTTTTCTGATTCTGATTAGCCTGATTATATGAGATGAGAAAGCTCTCATTAGTATTTCCTTGCTTGTATTTTTAAACTCCTGCATTGGCGTAGGTACAGCTGCTAAGAAACGCTAATAACAGTCAGAAGCACACCGCTGAACCTTTTAGCAGGCCACTATTCTGAAACAAGGATGGATGACAGTGTAGGAGTTTTCTTGGTATCAGCTTTTACTTATTTTCAGCAGTGTTTGGGTAAGCATTGGCAAGCTTACTGACCCTGGGTAGCATAACAAAAATTTGCTATCTGGGAGCGTTAAGCTCCTGAAAAGGACACTTCCCCCTCCCTCCCCCCCGGCAAATTACCGTAAAATGCAAAAGCAACCCTGGAGTTAAATCTCCAGCTCCCTTGTACAGCTGCTGACCTCTTTCAGGCAACAACCAGTGGCTAAACGTCAGTATGGGGCGGAGAAGCAACCTTGACATAAGGTGTGATCTCAAGATCACACTGAGAAAGTCTGAGTCAACAGTATGGAGAGGTGGATTCCACGTGCACATTTTAAAGTCAGATGGAAAGAGAAGCGGATTCATTACAATGTTCTCAGCCAAATTGTAGCTCTGCTCATGGAGAAAGCCATGCCTCCTCAGCAGGTTTAACGAATCACTCTTCTCCAGTGACACAATGAAACACTGTGTGAGGCTTCTTTAGGAAACTTTTCCGGCTAGGGTTTGGAGATGATGATTAGGACTAACACAATGAGTTTTAGTTCTCCTGCTGGGGAAATTACCTCCCACTTTCTAATTGGCTTCAATTTATCTCATAATTATTCATTTTTCAGAGATTGCACTTAGAAAACAACTCAAGTAAAACAAAACATTGGATTAAAATATCCCAGATTCCATTTTCCAGGTAAGATGTTTAATTCTCTGGCATTGCCACAAGCTAGGATTTGTTTACAAAATTCCTGGAGCCTTTACTGATTTTTGTCAATCTACGCCAACTGTGTTTAAGTCTCAAAGGATTAAAGGGCAGCTTTTCTCCAGAAGTGAAGATTAATTGGAAACAAACTGTTAAGAATCTTCGTTTGCTGTTAGAGAAAATTACTTCCACTGTGGATGTAGAAAATCTTTGGGTTCATTGATGAATAGCTATTCCAGATTAACATCAGGTCCTCTCAAGTCTTCTCTTCAGAGCTGGCTGCTTCTAGAATTTCTTCTTTCACTACTACTCTGCAGCTAATATTCTAACTCTTTTTGTAAAATTATTTGTTCATTCTTTCTCAAGTAGAGTTTAATTAGCCCATCCCACCCTGGTGACTCATCAGTAATTAACTTGCAAGCCCTGCAGATTTCAAACACCTGCTGGGCAGGTGGAGCAAATGAAAAAAAACCAGTGTGTTTCATTTTGGACATAACCTCAGGATTAATGAAATCTGTTATCATGCATAACAATTCCTAAAAGCAATAGGTAAATTCAGATGTGAATATCTCACCATTCTCTGGTGTTTTATCAGAGTATATTCTTCTGCTGTCTAACTTAATAGTCTCTGCTAAAAGTAACGATAATAAATAATATAATAATAAAGTCCCTGGTCCTCTGTTATTAAAGGTATTCCACAAATTGGGTGAAATTCGGTTTTCATTACCCAGTTTTTTAGTAATTTTGCTGATGTATACTAACATTGCTGGGTAATTCTGTTTCTATTTAGAACAGCTAGGATTAGTAACCACCTGTCTGGGATTATATGTATATGAGATATCTGCTAAATGCACTCCTTTATTTAATGCACAGATTGTAGGATCCAGGTCCGATTCTGCTCTCTTTTATGGTGGAACAGAAGAACCAGTAGAAAATACTTCTGTGCAATTACATGAAATGTAACTGTGGTATCCTTCGGCAGCTTTTTAAATTTAGGCATATTCTACTTCTGTCCATTTTAATATAGCTGAGATGAGAATTTATCCTATAATAAACTATTTAAAATGTCCTTCTAGATCTTTATCTGGTACCAATCAGTAGCAGGACTCATGCTCTCATTCATTTAAGCAGCTTTGTCATGGGTCCCAGTACAGCCTTGGTGTATGTTCAGATCTCTTTACACAGGAGAGAGAAGTAAACCTGGATGGATTGTATTGTGTAGAGATGCTCTTACTGCGTAATATTGGGTAAAGAGGAAGAACTTTTTCTGAATTGTTTAGAGAGGAAGGTCAGGCCTATGAGGCTGTTTTAAAGAGGACACATGGATGTCTAAATCCAGGAGAGTGTTCAGAGCTGTGACTCACAGGTGAAAGAAGGCGCTTCCGTGCAGCAGGCAGCACGTGCATCATTGTGGGAGTCAGGGTTCAAGGCAAGGCTCTCTGCCCTTTACGTTTTCTCTTGCCTGCCTGAGTGGCTTCATAATGGGCACGCTGACATCTGTTGCTTGTGTCCCACCTGAAGGGTATGAGTGTGGTAAGTTCATTAAGTGCTTAGTTGTTAAACTATTTCACAGTTGCTATTAGTAACACCTTTCTGGGCTATTTTCTGTTCTATGTTTGTTGATTTTTTTTTTCTGGAAAATACAAGAGAACATGAAATGTAATGATGTTATCAAAGCACTTGAAAGACTTTCTAGAAAAGCAACAATGTGAGAGTAAAAATGTATTTGCTGCTGGCTGCAGTCTTCTCCTCTTTAAAGCATACTGCAAACATGATTGATTTAAATTAAAGTAATCATAAAAAAGGTACATTTCTTCAATAACATGTCTGGCTGTGATTTTTGTCAATGTTTCTACAGTAAGTAGGTTTGGACCATATTGGTGATAAGCATAACTTTAAGAACAGGCTTTCTGCTAACTCAGTAAGAACAGTATTTCTCAGTAACTCAGTAAGATATTGATGTTTTTGGAGGTCCTGTGCAGCGGGCACAGTACTCCTTTGCCCTGGCTTAAATTGGGGTGCAGTACTGCTGAGCACCATTAAAACGACTGAAACAATTCCCATCAGAATCTTGATTAGCATCTTAGACAAAATGAACAACTGTTAATCTTTAAGTAACAATTGTATTTCCCTTCAGGATGTACAGTACACAGGGTTATTAGAAGGAAATAGAAAACTAGAAAATTCTTGTACTTGTATAATTTCAAAATATATGCCTACTAAGGGTTTGGTTTTCCCCTTGTCCTTTTTGCTGTGTGGGACTACCAGAAGCTGATCTACAGATGGGGGGTTAGGACAGGAAGTAAATAGACATGGCTGAATTTTGGCAAATTATAACTTTTTTTTATGTTGCAGGAAAGGTAATAAATTAAAAATTCCAGGAAATGTTTCTACTTATGTTCTTCTGTGTTGATTTCGCACATTTAAAATAGGTTGATTTGTGAATTTCTGCCCTTTTCAATAATGCTTCTCACACTGAAGGCATAGTAGATCTACAGGGAAATCTGTAGTCCTATGGTGAAAAATTACTAACTGAAGTGCCCATTGTGTCTTGCATAATAAATTGAATCTTCCTTGATTTTTATTTGGTTCCCTTTTTTTGGCAGCAATTTCAGTTTTTCTTGGCTTCCTCATCTTTTTCTCTTGCTTTTTACTTCATTTTAAAACAGAAAATCTAGGTATAAGTTTGACTCATTCTCTAACCTAGCTGTATTTTTTTTTGTTAAATTTCTGACAGGACTGTGATGGCTTCAAAAAAAAAAAAAAAGAAAATAACCAACCACCTCTGTATGTCTTTAATTTCTAGTGTAAATGACAGTCTGTCATTTTGTAGCAATCAGCACCTGATTAAGAAGCTCCTTCTATGTTCTAAGCTTTTGGGTCTCTTTCAACAATAATGATCCTATCACTGCACCTTTTTTCCCTCCGTAATGATCATTCATGACTTCATAACTCCCTGTCCATAAAACTGCACAGTATATATCTTCTGAGGAATCAACCTGGTGTGTTGTTAAGAGCAGTATAAAATAGATACAATTTTATCTCTTCAAACTGCTTAACAAATATTAAATCATTGAGCCTTGCTGTTCTGCTGGTTTTATTAATTTTATTGCCTTATTTTCCAAAGAGAGACCCAATTGTGGACACAAAGATAGGGCTTTTAAAAACTGTGTCTGTATTTCTTTCATCTGAAGATCATATGCTTTCATGTGCAATGACACTCAGTGTCCAGTTCTTGCATCATATAATGGTCACCAAAGTCCATGGGCAATCATATGCTCTGGTGAGAACTGAGCATATCTTGTTCCTCTTGTCTTGAGGAGTAACAGTGCTTATGGAGTTTTCCACTATTGTTCTTTTTTCAGTCCAGTCCAGTCTTTAGAGGAGTCTCATCACCTTAACAGTGGATAACACTGGGGAGATATCCTCTTCGTTAGTGGTTTTTTGATGTATTTATCAAATTTGGATATATTTGTGTTAACTCACCAAAATTTACAATCTTGCTAATGGAGCAGAACCCCGCAGAGGCAACATTGGTCAGACACTTCCATTCTTCACATGACTGAAACAGAGGAAGAGTAGAATTAATGCAGCTTCAAATAAAAAAATATTTGTAAAAGTTATTCTGGTTTTTAAAGTTGCAAAGGAAATGCAGAATGCTTTAAGTTTTGAAGCCATTTTATCTGCAGCGCTTATAATAACAGAGAAGAGGATAAAACGTCAGGTAGTAGATATTTCTCACAGTGCAACGTTGTAGGATAGACAGCTGAGAACAGTAATCAAACCAAAGTATTTGCTATGTATAATCTAGAAAATCCTCTTTGCCTTCTGTTTATGCAGACTGATGGTTGTCTACATGACTTATTGTCGTCTTCTAGCATATTTTTGACTTTGACACCTTTTTTCAAGACTAAGTTATAGTCTTACAGTGTTTACCAAATACCTATTAAACTTGAGTACTTTCTTTGATTGCATTTTCTTTACTTTTTCTTACTGTTTCAAGGAGAATTCATGACATCTTGACAATCTCAGTTTATCATGGCTATTGACATTAGCACAAATCATCTACTTGGTATCAAGGATGGGAGAGTGCTTTTAATTTGTCATTCATTTTTTTTCTGCGAAGAGGAGAAGCTGTATTACGCTTAGTTTTCTTTTTCTATTGCAGTGTAGTTTGCAGAACTTTAAAATGTCTCTTCTCCCAAGTAACAAGTGATAGGACAAGAGGAAACAGCCTCAAGTTGTGCCAGGGGAGGTTTAGATTGGGTATTAGGAAACCTTTCTTCACAGAAAGAGTTATTGAACACTGGAACAGGCTGCCCAGGGAAGTGGTAGAATTGCCATCCCTGGAGGTATTTAAAAGACGGGTAGATGTGGTGCTTAGGGACATGGTTTAGTGGTGGACTTGGCAGTGTTAGGTTGATGGTTGGACTCGATGGTCTTAAAGGTCCCTTCCAACCTAGACAATTCTATTCTATGGTTCTACTCCCTGCAGCTGCATTTGTGTATGTCTAGTGCTTTAAGCATGAAAAGAGCAATGGCAAATGGGGATGGAAGATGCTTTTACAGAAGTGTGCGCAGGCTCTTCTTCAAAATTGCACTGTTCAGATTTCTTCAGGTTACATTTAAATCTGAAGCTCATCACTGACTCTTGGGGTAGCTTAGGAAAAATCTTGGAAGTGTGAACTAACTCCAAGCATATACAATTATATCTGAAAGTGTTTGCAAAGTACTTTTGAAATAGGAGCCCTGTTGAGTGCAGGTCCACTTATCAAAATGGCTGTTTACTGAGATGCCAGTGATATACTCTGGTGGAAGTGGTGAAACAGCTTAGAATGTTTATCATAATGTTGAAAGCATTTATGAAAAATGAAAAGGCTGTCTTGAGTGGGGGAGCTGCTGCTCTCTAAAATGTTTGTGTTTGTGAAGAAGGGGCCAAAACAAAATTCCTCAGAGGACTGAATGGAAATTGGTGGAGAACTAATCCGAGGAAGCTCAGTACAGCTCTTATTTTATGTGATTACTGAAAGAGGAAGCCTATTTTTGGGTGAGCACAGAAGAGAGCTAGTTTCCATTTCCTCATGTGGACTTTACTTTTGGTGTGACTACTCAGTTTTATGTAAAAGTAAAAACTCTACATATGACTCTAATTAGCATCACAGCCTGACAGCTCTTGGCAAAATAAAGTTTTCAAAATAGTTAAGTGCTTTTGTGTTTACTTCAGGTGACATAGATTTGGGTTTTATGATATAAAACACACTGAGCTTTTAAATCCTCTCAGCTGCATAGATGCAAACTCCACTAATCCCAAAGAAAAATGCGGTCTGCTATTCATTAAATGAAGATGAGATTCCTTTTTTAGTAAGCACATAAGCAGATGTCTAAATTTAGGAACATGTGCAGTTACAATCAGTGGAATATTCTGAGTCTTTTTATCTCCTTCAGTGTGCTGTGTCTTTGAGAGGTCTCTGACCTTAAGCTTTACTGTGGAATCTGGTTTATTCTGTTGCCTTTGCAGAATACTCTTTATATGTAGATTTTATTGACTGTACATCTGTACCCCTCAAGCTTGCTTTGCAAACCTTTCCATGCTTGCTGAGGAATGCTAGTGCCTAATATATTCAACTATTTATTCGACTGTGATGACAGGATGATGTAATGAACAAGTATTTTCATTATTTTAGTAACTGTGCTGGGAGGAATTGGTTGGGTGTTAGTCAGGGAGAGGAGACAGAAGGAGGCTGGAAGTCAGCCTGGAACGGCCACTTCTTTCTCTGCCTCCCTGTCCACTCAGTCCTGGAAGTCCAGCTGGTGGGTCCATGGGCTTGCTACTGCTTCTCCTCCTCCTTTTCAAAATCCACTATTCTCTTCCTCCTTTCTCTCAGAGAACCTCTGCTTGCCCTTTTGGCTTGCTGGGAGAGGAGGGGAGAGGAAAGGGCCAGGACAGGGTCAGGTCAGGAAGGTAGAGGAAAGTCTTGGGCCGGAGCAATAATTGCAATAACCTGTCACCACACAATGGGCCCTCGGTGGAGAAAGTCATCCCCTTCCTTTTGAATAGGTGAAGTAGGTGGTCTGCCACCACAGGCAGCTGTCCACTCTGTTTATGATTTAAGCTGTCCTTAAACCATGGTAATTAAACAAAACAAAACAAAACCAACGAAAAGTTATTTGTTGATCATGTGAACTTTATGTATATTAGTTCTAAATACAAAATAAGCTGGATTTTAAAGCAACCTTTACACTTGTTAACCATTCTACCACTAATAATGAAATTCCCTATTGGTAAAATGCAGTTCTTTTGTTTGGTGGAACAGAAGTTCCACAATGTGAAAGAAAGGAACTAAGCAAGTTGGGAAAACATGAAATGGCATTCAGTGCCGGTTACAGGAGGACTTTTGGCATGTAGAGCTTCTGTTGTGTTGGAAATTGCCCAGGGCATTACATGACCAACATGTCAGCTCCTCAACAAAGAATAAAAGAAGAAGGTACAGATTTTAATGGGCACAGGAATGAAAGTTCTAAATAATATAGCAGGCCTCAACATTGATCATTTCACCTGGAAGAAATAGTTGTGTATATTAAATGTGAAGTATCTACATAATCTGAATGTCACCTTTGAAATGAGATTTTTAGAGGGCTTTGTGTTCAATGCTCACTCATCCTACAGTGCTCAGTGATGACATTTCCACTCTCTTCTGTGACAGCAGTGATTGCAGAGGAGTAAAAATGTGAAACCTCCACCTCAGTACTGTATGAGAGATCCTATTCCATCTGGTGACAAAGTGGTGTGCATTTTGAGCAAAAACCTTTATAGCTTTAACCCAATGACCATTATAGTCACTGGTCTTACCCAAGAATGTTTGCTTAATCCTATCTGATTCCAGTTAAAACTGAGGTAAATGTCTGAACTAAAAAAAAACCAAACCAAAGTTCCACAGTAATTCACTTGTTTTACATCCATTTGCAAATTAAAACTGCTTGTAAATGCAGTAGTGTAACTGCATAATACTAGCCCTTCCATAAACGATCTCCTGTGTTTCCACTTATTTATTCCATGGTAATAAGGAAGTGAGGAAAGTAATTTTTAGAAATTCAGCTTTGTTACTGGGCATCAAGTAGAAGCAGTCTCTATTTCTGGCACCTCTGTTTCCTGGATGCAAACTGGTCTCTCATTGGTGAATTTCTGTTGTCTTCCACTCTTGCCTGGAAGAAATATGCAGTGTAACCAAATTACCTACTGAGATACTGTTATGCAAGCGTGAGGTTGTATGCATGGAAGTTGTTTGTTCAAGTCCTCCTGAAGGCGCCAAAGTCAATGGAACTTCCTCTATGTGAAGTTACTGAACATTTGGCTGTTCTGTAAAATTAGGATTTAATTTGTACATTCTTTTCTTTTTGTTTGTACAGTGCCCCCTATAATGAAATTTGATGGGGATTTTGCAAAATATTGTCACAAATAACTAAAAAGTGGCCATTATGTGTGATAGCATGCTGTCTTTTTGGTCCAAGTCAGGAAACATGTTAGGCCTGTGCCATAACTCTCTCAAAACAGCAGACACCAGAGGTGACGAGCTTAAACGGGTTTAGCACTTTAGTTGACAATCTGATCTAATCAGCATTGCAGGGGAGTTTATTTCTGCTAACCAGAACCATGACTTGGAACAAGACTATCGTGCTGCTTATCTGAAAAATTAGATTGGTAATTATGCCCATCTCATTCCTCTGTTTCGATTACGGGTACCACTACCAGTTCATGGCAGTTGCACTGCAGTTTGTAATGTTGAGATCTATGTATCACAGACTGAAATAAGGCCACCAAATTAATTCTAAGGCAGTTTTTGACAGTTTATTATTGTATCATTAGACTGTTATTCCAAAAATTGATGCATGTTTGCCTACAGGTTGAGTTTAAGTTAGTGCTTTAAGTACAAAATTTTTTGAAATGAGAAAAATAATTTTGCAGTTTAAAATTTATTTCTTGTAATGAACCAACAGTAGTCTTTAAGTGATAGTCAATAAACAATTCTTCTGACCACCCTTTATCTTGAAGGCCTGTAGTTAAGCACTTATGTGTTACTTTAAATGGATCGATGCTTTTATAAAATTTGGTTTCTGAGTATGGGGAATGCAGAGAGGTATTGCTTTTGACAATCTTAAAAATGTATTTTAGAAAGTCTGAAGATTTGGAACTTGGTACTCCTTAATCTTCAATATCCTTACAGTGTATTTTTTGAAAATCAGCATGTTACCCATTTGAGAAGACAAAATATTAGTGTCAAAGGATACAGAAAGCCTTCAAAGTGCAGTATTGGTACCTGTCAGAGCGCTCTGTGTCTTCATCTGGTCAATATTATTAGAGGAAATTATTTGTACTTGGAAATAAGTATTTCCTTTGATAATCTCTTTCCAGTAAGTTAAAAGCCTTTACCCTAGTTACAGGTTGTCCAGGCTTGTAGTAACTTTATGTTAACTTTGCCAGAATGGTGCAGGGACCTGTCTAACCTGATTTATATCCATGGCACGGTTATGGCTAGAGGGGAATTTAAATTTAATAGGCTAGTAGTGAGAAGGTATCTGGTAGAAACAACAATGGCCGGGATTTATAGCGTATTCAGATCAGAACGGGCTAGTTCTAGTGTATACAGGAGAAACAGAGAGCCCTTACCAAGACCTTGTTCCTATAAAGTGTTGTTTATAGTTTAGCATTTGCTTGATGACATAATAATTTTATTTTTCTCCTATATGTTTTCTTACCCTTAGGAAATAACAACTGTAATAGAATTTGCTGGTTAATTAGCAGTTTATGAGTTTGCTACTGACAGTTCTGTGAGCTCTTTAACAAGTTCTTAAGAAGTCTTAAAAACTTCAGAATTCTCTTAGAAGACAAATTTTCCTGTTTCTTACGCTGCCCTCTAGTGCTGAGCACATTTTGAGAGTCATCTTCAAACATCTTCATTCAGTGTAAAGTAGCATTTGTGCAATGACTTTTTAGGAACTGTTAGGATATCAAAGTCTGCCAAGGCAGGAAACATCTAACTTCTCTACATGAACACCTGTCCTTTTTGGGTGAACATACTCACATACGTATTATATAGAACAGGCAGAGTTGTGTACAAATGGGACAAACATCCATTTGTCAAAACCCGAAAGCTCCCTGTGTTTGCAGCCTGACATCTGCACCAATCAACAATCAAATAAAATGTTCAAGACACATAGCCCAGGTAAGCAGAAGGGCTTGCAGGATTCTGTACCAGTGACCTGCAGCCTTCTGGCAGCAGTGGCTTGCCCTCCGTCTCTTCCTCAGGAGAAGCATCGGGATCGCTTACATTTGCAAGTGCCTTGATGCTGAGCAAAGTGAAGCCGAGTCTTAGGTGACTCTTCAGCAGGAGTGAGCTGCCTTCTGACATGTTCAGGAGTTGGATTGTCACTGCAACGATTCCCATTCTGTTGCTGCTCTACCTGCATTACTTGAAAACCAAACTTACTGTACCCAGGCTGTCCATTTGCTGTGTAAGAACTTGAATTGCAGTCATTGGGTTTCAGTAAGTACATGTTAGCATCCCTTTTTCAGTCTCTTGCAATATATTAACTCATTCCATTGTTTCAGATCTGAGAAGACTTGATAGTATGAACTTCTTAATTTGAATTCAGAGATCTCATGGATTTTTCTATCACCAAACATCTAATATACCCTGATGTTTCTGATAAGTCCCTGAAAGGAAATGACAAATCAGTACATTATTGAGAATGTGTGGCACGATTAACTTAATCCCTTTATGAGCATGTATTTGATAAATAAATAGCTCCCCACAGTCTTGTCTAATGGACAGTTAATGGGAAAATCTAGGTAATGTGAGTACAGGGGAGGATGCTGTGGAGACACATGGCACCCGTGGTCTGGGGAGAGTTCAGGCTCTCTGTGTAGTGTTCCTGTGCGCTGGTGTCAGCGGGGCTCAGGGGGAGACCAAGCTGGATCTGTCCCAGGCTTTCTGAGGGCGCAGGGCTCCAGGATGGCTTATTTGGCCAAAAATGAAAGAGAAAAAAAACTCAGAGCGCTTTAGTGTGGGCATGAATCTGGGTAAAGATTCCAAACACCTCTCTCTGGCTCTTAGTTTATATCTACTTATGTCATTCATATAGGGAAAATACAGTCTGCTATTTATGTTTCTAGAACTTTTAAGTGACTTCAGGGAGAGAAAGAACTTCTGCTAAGCAGCAGAACCAGACTGAATTTCCACCTTAATACACCCAATAAGCATGGGATTTTTTTATTGGAAAAAAAATCAAGTTTCTCCATGAGATTTTGGGTTTTTTTTCGAAGCAAATGAAAATAAGTGTTACCAGCACTCTAGTAGCTTGCCATTATGTATGTGTATTGACTGCACTAAAATGTGATAGTGGTAACATATCAATGATAATAAGTTCTGTTTCAAGTTCTCAAAAATGTAACAAATCTGTTGAGAGAGATTTTGGCATTTCCTTCTATATGTGTTGTCATGCACAGTTTAATCCTTAAAGTTTCTTACTGATTGTATACTATTTGTAGTATTATCATGGCTTCTTGACAGTTAGCTCTTCAGGAAAGGATCACCTTTTTTTTTTGGCTTCTTTTTTTCCCATTCCCTGTCTGTCTGATCTGTCCAGTGTTGTTGACACTAACTACAGAATGTGCCGGACTATGCAAAGACTGGATATTGAGTTGAGTTGCGGTTGTGTGTTTTGTTTGTAGTTTGGATCACTTTTTTTTTTTTTTTTTTTTNGCTGCTCTACATACTCTGTACAGACAGACTCTGACAGGCTCTGTCAGTCTCTTTGAGGAACCCTGGCAACTTCAGTATGACTTACTGAGCTGTAAGTAAACAGTGGAAGCAAAATTTAACCCACTTAGATATTTCATTTTTTCTTAGGTGCAGTTCCATTAAAGTCAGTTCTTTGGGAACAAAACTAGACTATGATAAGGGGAATTAATTTATCTTGAATATTCAAAACAGTAAAATTCACTTTTCAGCACAAAACAATATTAATGTTGACACCTTGTCAGCAGTATTGTGATTTTTTGAGGGGTGAGAGAATACGTAAAATAACCTTTCTGAGGGAAGCTCTGTTGCTGTACTGTAACTTTAGATTTTTTTCTTCTGAGTATACTTTTCTCCAAGGCTGATGCAGTATTGCATCTTGGTGAGCTGCTTCTGCTGTTGATTGTCTGTGTTTAATCCTGTACAAACAGGAGGTAATGTTTTCATTTCAGAGGTTCATTCATCTGGTAGAGAATTTATAGCAGTGTTCTGCATGGGGTCAGCCTTCCAAGACAGGACTCATAGGACTGTAATTATTAACGATGCTAATAACATGTTTGCATTAATTACAATAGACTTTGAAAGTGGGATCTTCCTCTGTGTATCTTCCTGTGTGACAAAATTTAGGTAAAGTTTTCACACTCCTAAAAACTATATCAAGGCTCTATGACCCAACGTAAGTCTGGGATTTCTACCTGTCGCATAGAATAGCCTCTGGCAAGAGGGTATAGAGGGTATAGATTGGCTAACAGATGAAGGGCACATGTAGAGAAAAAGGATGAAAGGATCCTTCCTTCCACAGAAAGATGAAATGCTATTACCTGCAGGAAGTTGAATATAGATTTTTTGAGTGTTGGGAGCCAGAGTCTGAGGCTGTTAGGCCTATGAAAAAGTTTGTGCTTTAAATCCTGAAACAATTCCCTAAGTACCAGCAGAGACAATCCTAACACATAAAGTTGATGTAAGCTTCTTCATAATTGTCTCAAGAATGTGAAGGCTGCTGAGGTTGTGTGAGAAAGTCAGTTCCTTTGGTTTCTTCAAACTATGGTACTCTTTCATAAAAGCATTTACGAGTTTATCCTGACTTCCCAAAAATCTGGCTGCTGAACATCAAAGAGAGCTGAGGTTTATTTTGTCGATAATGATAGTCCACTTAGATTCACATCATGAGTCCACCTTGTAAGGTAAGACATGGTTACTGCATTTCCTCTCTAATCCTTCCTTTTTAGGCTGGTAAATCAAGATGTCAAGCACTGGAGAGCTCAGAAGAGCACGTGATCAAAACCTTTCTTCCTACATCCTGGCATCATTTCTAACTCATTTTTCTTTTGTGAGCGACCTGTTACACTTGAGTGTGTGTAGTTTTTCTCAGTTATTGATGCCTTCTGCATGTCTTTAGCTGACATAGGGGTGTTTTTGCAGATAAGATATTTTTGCTGACTTACTGTCTATCCCTTCTTGTTACTGGCACTTACTGAAATCAGCATATAAGTTTACACTGCAAATTTTGTAAAGCACTTCTGATACCACGGAAGGCATTTTCACAATGGTAAAGCTTTGATAGGAAACACTGCTGCTTTTGTGAGTAGTCCTGCAGTTAAATGAGGGTAGAACCAAAATAAATCTTATGGACTGGTAACAACAAACAACACGACTGAATCTGTCCCTGCAATTATTTTTTGCAACCCTTTTCTGGGTTTGATCCTTTCTCTTAATTGTAAACCTGTTCACGGTAACCTTTTCTTAGGAAGAAAAGTTCACATCTGAATGAAGCTGAAAAAACATGAGTATTTCTTAATGAGCTTGAAAGGTTTTTATGGAGACAGAGGTAATGATGTCAGTGTGCTTTTCTGTTGAAGCTGGCTGTTGTTAGTCCCGTCATTCTCAGCAGTGTTGGCCTGAAGGGAGTCTCTTTTTTGAGCTACGCAATACGCGTAAGTGAGGTTTTTTACAAAATTTACTAGTTCATTATGCAGAGCCATATTTATTTAGTTACCATAGTGTAACTATGTTACCAGGATTTCCCAGTTGTCATTAGGGATGGGCCTTTCTGCTGGCATTTTCTGTTGCATATTTTGATCCGGGTTCTTTACATCAAGGCTTTGTAGTACGATTGGTAGAAATGGTTCTTAATAGCTGGGGAGGCTGTTCTTGTATGATGAAACTTCAAGGAGAGAAAGGCATGAGAAATAATGAAAAATATTACAACAGAGCAAATTTAGCATCAGTCATAAACCGGAGAAAAGTTATGCAATGTACAGCTCAGGAAAATAAATAAGAGAAAAAAGAAAAGACATAAAAGTGTATTATTGGCAGCAGTTGATGGTCCAAATTAAGCAACATGGAGGAGGATAAAGTACGTGCAGTCTACTGACTTGTAAAGTACTGAACTCTTACTGATCGAGGTTGTCTTTATGTCCTCTTCTGTAAACCAAGTAGTTGTTAACTGCAGAAACATATTGGAAGAGAGGACAACTGATTTATTTTCAATCTTAAAGGCTTCTATAGATGGATCATGATACAATATAGCCACAGTGCCAATTATAGATTTAGATGCTAAATTGCTTTAAAAACTATTCCTTATAGATGCTTTAGCATCATTGTGCCTTAGGTACCACTGAAATTAGATTGAATATGGCAATATTCCTTACCCATTTAATGTACTAAATGCCAGCTGTAAATTGTATTATATGAGTTCACGAACTTACTAGTTAAGGCCATTGGAAACTTGAAGCAACTACTGATGTTCTCATGATCTTTTTTAAATCTTGATAAGGAAGTATAAATGGGCAGAATCAGCACTTGCATGGCAGATATGGAAGAAATAGGTTGATGCAACATAAAATTATACTGGTCACAAAACTGAAGAAAGGTCAGTGCTAAACCCTTGCATAGCCAATGCATCAGTGCTGTTAGAGGTCCTGTTCTTGGTTCTGAAACAAAGAGATGCATTTGTTGGGTAGAAAAATGATTAAATAATTACATTATGCAAATGGTAATTAAATAATTATATTTTGCCAAGACGCTTGAAGACTACTGCAATTACAGTTGGACACAATAGTCTTCATTTCCTTCTTTTCACAATTTAAGAATACTGTTGTAAATTAAGTGGTTGTCCGGTACTATCCTGGAAATAATTGTGTTTTCATGGTGGGGAGAACAATTTCTGTGCCATCATTAGCTGTTATCAAACGATGCTATAAATACACTTGGTCATAATCAAGAAAATCCTTTCCTAAATTCCTTTCTGTCTGATCAGTTTTTTTTATCATATTGTTCTTTGAGTACCAGTGGTATGAGTTGCCTTATGAAATATGACGGAGACAGATGTGTATTTGAGGAAAACTAACAAAGTAAGCAGAGGTTATAAATAGATAACAAATGAAGGAAGGGAAAGGAAGGAAAGGGATGCACTGGTACACCACAGCAGTACACACAGATCAGCAAAAGGAAACGTGTAACTTCTGATGGGATAGCGTCTGTCTTTTCTTGTTACTTCTAACGCATTGCTTGTCTGCAGTCCCTTACTGATAATAAGGGATAAATGTTTTGTTGTCTGTTTATTTGATGCTTGGTTGTACACCCTCTGAAGGAAGCAAGTATTTAATTTGTTACCAATTAACACAAGCATTTCATCGCTAACTTGGGTATTAGGAAACAAAGACAACATGGAGCACCTCCTACTCTCCTGACCTTACTCTTCTCTCATTTCCTTGTTTCCGCTGTTCTTCTCTTTGCTGCTCCCTTTTATGCTTGTTCCTTCGTCCTTGTCATTTTCTACCCTTTGTTAAATATTTTTTCACAGAAGTGGTCAGCAGTGAGTCCATTGGGGAAGTGGCTATGTCTGGCTCAGGGCAGCACCTGACCTTCTTGCACAGAGGCTGCTCCTGCAGTCCCTCTGCAACCTAAACCTTGCTATTTGTGCCCAATACGCTAGAAAAGGCTATTGAAGCCAGTGTGCATGTGTGTTTCGTTACAAGGGCATGTAAGGCAAGTTAATTCATGCTTCCATTACTAATAAAAATACCTTTTATTAGTTGGAGAGAATTGATTTCATGTCATGTACAATCTCTATTTCAGCGGTGTCTTCTGATTTGGTGTCTCTGACTTATTCTATATGATGAACAATAGAAAGAGGAGAGTGAATTTCCATCTTGGAGTCTACAGTCAGTGGGATCAGATGAAGCAATAGATGTTATATTAATATTAATTGCAGAACTAGTAAACGTGGTCCGGAAAGTATAAGTTAAAGACACACAGATGCTTATGGAAAACAAGCTGTGAGGTTTTGTGACTCAGGTAAGCAGTGTGTGACCAAACCTGTGCTGATGCTATGACCATCCAGGCGTCTGGAAGGAGACCTCCTCAGCCCAGGTGTACAGCCAGCTGACATCTGTGTGATTTATCTCTGGTACCAATTGATTTAATGGCAAACTGTCAGTTAATACCAGGCTCCTGTCTGTGTACAGTGCTGCTCTTTGCTTATTGTGAAAAGTTAATGTAGAGAAGACCCCATGTTAACATTTGCAGCAATGTGCTGTGGGTGGTAAGCTTTCTCCCCACAGGAAAAATGGAACTGATCTTTCCTTTTTAGTAATACCTGAGCAGATAAATGTCCCTACCTTAGTATTGCTGGAGGCAGTACTACTTACTGGCTCACGTTTGAGCCTTAGCTTCCCATGATCATTCTGTAATTGTAGAAGCAAGTGGTAAGAAGAACTAGCTGTGAGACTTTAGGCCAAGATCTGTTTTCAGAGACTAAGGCATCAAATACACTTGTTGACTAGTCGAAAGGCAGCTGATGGTCTAATAAAAATTGTTTTTATTTCTTGTGAGAGACTGACTGAATAAAGTCGCTTCCCCCAAGGGTTTTCAGCCAAATAAAGGCAAGAAAGACTTTGTCATCAGAGATGTGTGCTTAATTCCATTGATTGGAATTTTAATTGAAAATTCTTGCTAATGCTTTTTTCCTGTAGAACAACATATTGAAATAACATGTTTGCTCAGTATACAAAAAATGGCTGCGTTTGGCAAGTGGTTTATTAGAGCTTGTAAACTAAATTCACATACATCCATTGCTGGAAAATCTTAGTCTTGCAGATACAACCTAGATTACTGAGTGTTTTTTCAGCCAGAAAACAGCAAGAGGTTCATAAATCACTTTAGGAAATATTCTTGTCCACAAAATCATTAGGTAAGATTCAATAGATGCCTGCGTGAGTGTGATTCTGTGAAGGCGGTTGTTTCTGGGATGGCTCTTCATCCATGGGAAATTATCCTTGGAACTGCCCACAGTTACAAATATATTATATGCATGCATTATTCTTTCTGTGAGTCTTTTTTTTTATTCAGGTGTCTTCATCCATTGGTGTGCTATTTGCATGTGGGTGGATCCTACAGTCTTCTGCCATGGGTGTAATAATAAATATAAAAGTTAAAACCTTCAGGGAAAGTATGCTTGATTAGGAGAAATCCAGATTAATGTAACACACAACAGGTTGAACAAATATTTGTGTAGTTTTCTTGACTAGCATGAATGTACATGTTCTTGAAAAGTACCGAGCAACATTAATTTCTACTGTCCAGGATCGGGAACGTACCTGACCTAAATACCTCTTACAATGTGAAGACAGTTTGTGAGATTCTTTGTGTAAATTCAAGTTGGTTTTGTGGAGATCACATAGTTGTCAAACAACAGAGAGAGATACCTGTGACTTTCCCCCTTGCTGTGATTTTTGGACTGGTATTTAAAAACTATTCTGCCTTTCTCAAGTTAGGACCTTCTGAAATGATCTGAATTTATCAAGCTTTCTTAATTTCCATTGCAGAGTTGTATGTAAACTCCCAAGCTTCACTCTATCACATTTGTCTGTGTGGTAGCAGGGTTTGGCATGTCTTTCATCTTTGAAGAACTGGAGCCAATTCCAGCGTTCAGGCTGGGAGACAGTACTTTGACAAGGAAAGAAACTTTACATATTTACAGAGGTTGGAATGTAATGCAGGGAAGTAAGTGTCATTAGTTTCCTGTCAGCATTGTCAGGGGAAAAAGGAAAACATCTTGAACAGATCAAACAACTTAATATTCTCAATTTATGTTTTTGCATTTTGGGTTCTTTTCAGTAAGAGATCAAAGAATGTGCTTTGTGCTGTTCTTTGGGAGTCGCAATTCTGGTGGTATATGCTTCTAGTACATAAACTGTTCTCTGTAGGTGTTTCCATGCAGCTAGCTTAAGCCAGCTGTCAGGTCTGTAGGTGACGGTGTGGGTACTGAGGAGAACTTTGGACACAGTGGAAGTTTCTGCCTATTGGACCTATTTGATGACTTTCCAAAGATTCGTTTTTATTTTCCTAAGTCTCTGTGTGACCAAACAGTTATGGTTTGCGAGTACAGCTCTTCAGAAATAAGAGTTATTATTTAGTTGGTTAGTTGTTAATGGCTAGGGAGACCATTTGTAAATGCTTCGGACTTCCAGAAAATGAAGACTTGTTTTTCTTTGTGAGTCACTAGTTTATGATAACAAATTGGTAGTGTACTGTATATCATAAAGTGTTTACAGAGAGAGGGGGATCTCTGGGTTAGATTGTGTGGTCACCTGAGTAAAGACCGAAGGGCTGGTTGGAGAGGTGATATAGTGCTGTTACAGAGACCTTACAAGTCACCTTGAACAGACTTCTTGAGCAACTAAATATTGAGAATAGGTGCTGTGATTTCATTGTACTGGAACTCTTCTTAAATTAAGTTCTAGGTATATAATTTCCCATCTTGTCTATTTGTTATAGCAGCCAGAGATGTGGCCTTGTGGAACAAAAGCATTTCGTAATGACACAAGTATTACAAAGTGACAATCCCAGTAACATCATTGCACACACCTAAATATGGACTACAAATTCAAATAGGCTGGATTGGTAAACTTGACCATAAAATTATTGCATGACTGAAACTGGTTTGCTATTTCAACATGGGTGCCAAGTGCAGTGAATTTTTCACTCTGTTGAATCTGTAGTTTCAAAGAACTTATTTTACACACAGACTTCAGCAGCCATTTTGTGTGTTCTGTACAGACTCTCTTCTCTTCCTTTGTTTTTGTTTTTCCTCTTCAAAACTTTAATCTTTTTCTGGCAAGATAATTCAGGCTGAAATGAAATAATTCATCTTTGTGTATAAAAACAAAATAACATTCTTGTTGTTGTCTGATAAGAATACTTTTGAAATTTAATTCATTTAGATCTATCAGTCCCAGCCCTTAGTGTGATTGTGATGAAAAATAATTGGTTTTAACTGTATTTTGAATATTAAATTTTGAGCCTTAGGTGCTAATAGTTACACTGTCATGAGAGGTGAAGGGCATGTTATGTGAGGACTTACAGGCAGCATGTAGGCCGGCAGCATGTGCTGTTCTGTGTGGTGTTCTCCCTAAAGTTATGCTTTTTAAAGTAACGTACCCTTGAGCCTGTTGGAATGAAAGTCCGAAATTGTTTCTTTTTGTGTTTGTCTTTTGTAGAAGCTCCACCAAAACTGGAAGAAAATCCTGCTGAAGCGTTCACTGACTCATCTCTCTTTGCTCACTGGGGCCAGGATCTCAGTCCTGAAAACAGACGTATCGCACTCAAACAGTTCCAGTATTACGGCTACAACGCTTACCTGAGCGACCGCTTGCCACTGGACCGGCCCCTGCCTGACCTTAGGCCTAACGGGTAAGTACTGTAGTTCAACCTAGCGTTGTAGGTCCTGAGTTGTAGAGTCTGTTAGCTCTTTTTCACCTGGAAGTCTTGTGTTTTGTGATCACGTAGAAGGTAGTTTACATACGATGGCCAGAATGAGTAATTTCTATGAAATATGTGAAGGATAGAAGTTTCAAATGTCTCCTGAAATACCAGACTGCCCAAATTAAGTGCTATTAAAATCCCACTAAGTATCCATTTAAAAAGTTCCCCAAGATCCTTTGGAACCTTAATCTCACCTACAATTTACATCACATAGCTAAAAGAATAACCTTTTTATGTTAAATTTCAGTTTTATCAGAAGATCTGACTAAGATAGGAAGAAAATAAGAACTGCTCTTTTTGAAAGCCCAGAACTGTCTGGTAAAGATCAGTAAGCAGGTGAAACTGTTGAGCTCTAGTGGTGAAATACGCAATTTAGTCAAGCAGTGTGTACCAGCTGAAAGCCCGTGGAGCCTCCTTTACTGGGCTGTTCTCTGCTGGGAAGCATACATGTCAGGCAGGGTAAATACCTCCACTGTTATTCCATAGTGGCTTGGTGAGATGGATGGGTCCAAGGGAGTGAACAACCTTCCTTTTAGTGCATTTGAGGCCTGTTCTGGTTGGACCATTTTCAGCCTTGGTGATACATCTGATCCGTNATTCTGGTTGGACCATTTGCAGAGGCAGTTAATGCTCCACATTTTTCAGCCTTGGTGATACATCTGATCCGTTGAACAAACAGCAGCTCTGGGGATGGGGAAGTGGGTGAATGGAAAACTTTTTTTTGCAG
This sequence comes from Anarhynchus alexandrinus, assembly GCA_008711295.1. Lineage (NCBI taxonomy): Eukaryota > Metazoa > Chordata > Aves > Charadriiformes > Charadriidae > Anarhynchus > Anarhynchus alexandrinus. Next base: position 3,236,004 of record VUYV01000053.1, read on the forward strand.
CTCACTAAAAAAAATAAATCTTTAAACATCATGGGTACTTACTGAATTGAACCAGTAACCAAGATGTGAAAGGCTTCTTAGTTCCTTGCCAATACTAAAAGGAATCCAGATGTGATCTTATTCACTTACTTTAACCAAATGTTTTAAGAACTAAAGCAGTAAGCAGGACATTTTACCCTGTATTAAGTTGTCTGATATTGATGAAACTATATGAACATAATTCCAAGCAACAGTTTAGCAATTTAAAATACATTTATGCTATATATTATTATATATCAGAGTTTAGAAATATTTATGTTGTGGATTTGGTGAAATGATGACTTTAAGGAAATCAAGGTCCATACAATTATATGTGTATTTTGGTTAAATCAGTTTAGCACTGTCTGTAGGGACAATCTTTTTTTTTAATTGTAAACTAATTCAGAGCAAAAATAAATCTTCTGTAACTAACAAGACATCAATGACAGAAATGTGTCTGTTCTTATATCTCTTTTGAAATGAGTCTCCTGAATGATTTCAATCTAAATTTTTTATAGCTATGGGTTTTAAAAATTAAAAAGACAGAGAAAATAAATGTTACTGTAGCTGAAAGAAATAAATTAGGGTTGGGATTTTAAAAGAAACTCCAGTTAGAAATGAATCATGATCCTAATTTTGGTGAAATTTTTGATCCTTGGTTAACTATCTGCCAGAAACATGTTAGACGTTACAATATGTTTATGGATGCATGCATACCAAATACTGGCTTAGTAATGGTAGCTCAGAAAGATCCCCCCCCTCCCTTTATCATGGTTCAGGAGCAAGTAGGTAATCTGACACTGAAATGTAGTAAATTCTGATACTGAGGGAAATGAAGAGCGTTGTCAGGTTGTATCTTCACTGTTTGCTGTATATACGGCACCCTGTGGAGTACAGAGGTACAGGGCATTCTGAAAATCACGTTGCTGAAAAAAGAATTCCCACTCCTGATATACAAATTCTTATTTGTGTGAGAGTACACACACAGCTATTGTGGAAAAAAACCCTACCCTGCAAGAGTATGTTTCCCACTATAATAATCATTTTTTAGGATTTGTAGCACCTATTTTTAAAGCCAATTGCATTAGTCACTTCTAGAGTCTATATAGGTGTATTTAAATTATCCATGGGCAGATACTAGGCTAAAGCAGCATAGCATGAAAGCCAAGGACAGCTTGGTCTGAAGACAGCACACAGCAAGTGGCATGGAGACCGAGTTAATCAACTTTGCTGGACCTTAGTCAGTTGCGGTATTCCTGTTCTGACTAGAAATGCATGAAAGCACAGATATGACAGAGGTACCACTATAGCTCTAAACGGTGTTAGCCTCGGTCTAGCCAAGCTCATTAACCTGCATTCAGCAGTGGTTCTGCAAGAGTCAGCATGACGTTGGAATCCCAGCAAAGGCTTGTGGGCAGGTAGCCAAAGGAATGGAGTTCATATAGGTATGTCTGGGCTCAGTTGTGGTCTATCATCTGTATTCATAACCTATCATATGAAGTATAACAAGTTGGAAAGACAACAGAAATATATGTATAGCTGAAGTCTAATATAATTCATATATGGTTGGCTGCGGCTGAGACCAGGAGAATTAAGTGATCTGCCAGGAGCGTGTGATGTTAGTAACCCCTTTTTTATCATACTGATATGACTCAGCCTTGACCTTCTTTCTGCCCGCAGTACTCTGAGAATTCACGTCAAAATAACTTACCGGAGGAGCTCAGCATTTCTTTGCAAGGTTCTGCAGTGAGAAGGGCCACTCCACGTATATAATAACCCCATATTATAGCAGAGGATTTTCTAGGGTTGATATTGTCAACCTTTAATGCTATGAGAAAACCAGAGGACAATTAGAGATTGCTGAGCCACAGCACATGTGGAGGAGAGGGCAAATATTTGGCCTTGCACAATCCTTCAATGTGGGTGGCATGCAGAGGTGGGAGACCACATTTAGTAGTTAGGGCAGTGCACTCTGCCCAAGCCCTTGAACTCTGGCTTCTCTGGAACAAAATGGCCATCAGACAGATGGAAACATCCAGCAGATTGCAGCTGGGTCAGGCTGTGGCAATTGTCACACCTTGCAATGGGACCTTCTCATGTTTTAGGTACTGCAGAGTGGTTTGTAACCCTCTGTACAGCCATGAGCTTCACGTCCTTTGATAAAATGCCCAGAATTTGATTACTTTTCATTGTGAATATTTGTGCTAGCACAGTGGAGTCCCCAGCACAGTCCAAATTAATCTGTTATAATATGGAATATAATAAATAACTCCCCTGGATAAGACAGCCTCTTGAAGTAATTGTCACACCCCAAAGTAGGCTCTGTTTTTGCAGCACTTAGTAGATGGTACAAGCAGTATTGTGGAGTATTGCCTATACTGTCTTTCCCAAGGCCTCCATTTATTTTCTACTGCTGAAATTGGGTGCTCTGCTCTTTACCACCTTTATGTGCATCTGTTAGCCTGTAACATATCTACATCGCAGACTAACAAATAGCTACTGGCTCTAATGAGCCTGGAAGTATTGCGGAAGGCAACGTTGCCCTTACTGCGTGCGGGAACAGGATAATACTTCTGTGTTAGTTATAATTCTGTTGTGCTCATTACTTTAAGTAGGGCAGGCAGTACCCACAAAGCTTGTTGTGAGTGAAAAGTTGAACAAGCTCACACAGAAAGACATTATTAAAACTTAGGTTGTTTAGGGTTCCCAAAGCTGTGTACCAAATCTCCTTTTGCGTGGAAGCACTTAGGGTTCTACTTTGTTGGCTTGTAAATTTTTTGTTGCCTGATACAGTGTGCTAAATCACATGTGGGAAAGAGAGATAACATTATTCTTTGCTTATGTGATGAGATAGTGAGGGGTAGTGGAAAAAGAGGTGTGCAGCAGGATCCTAGCAGAGGAACTATTCTGCAGAGTTTTGCTCCTGTGTAGCCTGTGTGATATGAAGGACGTGACCAGTAGGCATAGAGCAACTTTTTCGGTCAGTGTAACTGCAGTCAGCCAAACTTCTTTTGCATTGGTAAAAACAGTATTTGTATGAAGAAGCAAAGGCAGGAAGGGTGGAGTGGGAGAAGCAGCATTTAAAGCTCAGATGTATTTTCTTCTATGGATATTACTAAATAGTATGGTATAACATTTGGCTTGTAGCAGTTTTGCCCTTTTCCTGGCTGAGTCAGTGCTGTTTGGCATCTAGGCAAGTGCAGAGGAGATGTCCTGTTTCCTGTGCAGAAAAAGGCTTTGGCCATTTTGTAAGTGTTTCTTGTTTCAAGCAGTTCACCAGTCCCACGTTGTATTACTTTGAGGCTTAATTCGGCAAGGGACAGTGGCAGAAGTCTTGAAGAGCAGCAGAATTAGGTTTGTGATAAAGTGGGCACAAACAGAGCAGGCAGGATATCCAATGAATCCAAATATAACTACAAGGGAGAAAAATCAAGCATTCGCTGGTTGAGGAGAGTGATCTGTTTTAAGACAACAGCTGTTTATGTGTGTACATCTGTCCAAAATGTCCATCAGTGTTATGGTGGTATATGCAGTCCTGGATATAGTCTGCAGTATGTCGGACTTCTATAAACGTGCGGGTGTTCTTGTATTGAAACTGATGTAAGAAAAACATGTGATCTTAAACTGTGAGGTTGGGGCTGGGCGTTTGCATGTTAGCGTTGTTTGTCCCCAAAAACCAGCTCCTACAGACTTGTATTCCATAGGCACTTACTTCCAGATGTGTCTGTTGAACAGTTCTGTTTTGCTGGGCTTGTGTTAGTTATGGATATGGCTCCATGTTCATTTCTGACTGAGTTCTTTTGTTTCTACTCATGGAAGATAGCATAAATATTGCATGTTGTACCTGATGTTTCAGAGGAATCCTTTAAAAGAGCACAAAAGCCTGATGTTTTATCTATTGTATTGTTTTGGACAGAAGTCCTAAAATTACCAAATTATTCTGCATTCGTGTTAAATACCTAATGTTTAATTCTGTCATATTTCCTGCTCTTTTACTCATCTCGCTACCTTTGATTCTTCTTTTTCTTATCTCACTTTTGCCTGCCTTCAAACGGACTCATAGCAGTGGTGTGTACTGCCTGAGTGGCCACCCTCTGTGATTCTGATCTGTGCTTCAGTTTGCCCTGTCTGAACTTATCTCCTCAAATGGCTGCTCTAGAAGTATTTAATACCACTAGCAGTGTTCTCAAAACAGCTGCAGTCCAAGCTGCTGTAATAACCTCAGTTAATAATGAGGTACACTTCTTGGTTTTGATCTTCCCTATTGTCTCCTTTAACTGAAAGAAGATGAGATGTGGTAATCTGTGCGTGCTCTCTCAGTCTCTTATTAATGTGTCATAACATGTGGATGTTCTTTCATTTGGCATACATTTACACTAAAACATACTCAGAATAATCCATGGCATAGTACCATGAGGGGCTAACAAGTTTTGGCCAAATACCTATACAGAATATATATATATTACTATTATTATTATATATACCTATACGTCTCATGTTCATCCAAAAATGAGTTTTATTGAGATCATAACTCCCAGCTTACTGTTCTTATTGCTTTATTCGGGGAAAGATCTTGGGTTTAAGTACCAAGGAAAAAATGGACCTACAGCTTTTATTAAAAGGAGTGGGGAATCAATCAGTTACAGTTAAATCTATGCTGTGAGATGCTTAGGAGACCAAGAACTAATTGCTCTTTTGTTACAACCTTGCAACTTATCTGCATATGTATCGAGTTCCCAGCTTGTTATCTAATCTTTCCTTATGACAAATTTTTGGTTTGTTTTTAGGGATTGGTACCATGAGGAAAAAAAAAAAGTTAGCCATGTTTGCTTATAGTTATATGGTAACTCTATATTCAAATTCCTCACACGATTGTATGGCTGGCTTTGCTCTCTTGTAATAGAGGATGGTGACCGCAAACAAAGATTTCTAGATTTGCAGCAGAATTACTGTCTCACTGACTGTAGTTCTGTAATAATAGATTGTAATCCCCAGAGATCAAGAAAAAAGCCCTTTTTATATGTTGTTCAATGCTAGCCTTGTTAGCATAATTTGGTTAACACTGAAAATACTGATAATAGCGAAAGGAAGAATGAAAAATGATCACAAAAATGAAATTATAAACATAAATAGTTGAACTGGAGTTCTTACAAGACTCAGTTCCTTTGCAAGAGTTTTAGTGCTATTTATTTTATTTATGCCAGAATGGAATTTTTTTCCTCCCATACATCTTGAATTTCCATTTGCCATTTTGGCTGATGACAAAATGTCACCAGATCTTGAAGAAAGTACAGTTCTATTTCTGCTTGTGCTTCTGAGAAGTTCTTATTCTCTTGGAACTAAAGCTCCCTCCCACATATGTTCCTAAAACAATACCTTAACCCCAAATGTTTTAGTAATATACTTTATTGCATCCTGTGTTTTTAACAAAATGTGGAATAAATGTCATAATTTAGTGATTAAAACAAAAAACGTGTTCTGTTGCCATTGTTGGCTGCGATACCCATGTAAGTCTTGGTGAAAGGTTCTCAAAAATTGCAGACAATAATTCTTTTTCATAACTTATATACATATTTGTAGAAGGTCTCAGAGATAAGTTATTAATACAGGAAATCATTCTTGCTCTGTTGTTCTTACTGCATAGTTATGCTAAGCTAATTGTAATGTGATTGGCTAAATTGTCTTCACAATGCATATATGCGAGAGGAATATAATTTTCTTGTGGACAAATATTTGAAAGAAGATTCATAATGTATGCTGTCCTCCATTTACCAGAGTTCTGCTTGAAATAGAACACCAGGAGTTTCTCTAAATTTCTGGTTACCATGACAACTGTTACTTTGGTGTTATTAGCCCAATGTAATTTAGTGGAGTAGGTTGCTAGAGGTAATTTTTTAGCCACATTGGGATGATACTCGTTATTATAATTCTAAATAATATTTAGAATTTATATTTAAAAATCACTTAGTCATAATACTGAAATATGCTTTATACTTCATGGATTTGTCTTTTTTGGAAGAGCCTCACTTTGCAGAGGGGTGCGTTAGGGGTCTTGTCTGAGCCCCCCAGATGAGTCCGAAGCAGGGCTGTCATTGAAACTTGCACGTTGCCGGTTGCCACGCAACCGTTCAATTCTTAGGGCTTAATGGATCTAAGATTTTGAGCCATACAATTTCCTCCCTTTTCCCCACTTCAGCATATGTTTTATACACGTATACATGCACCCTTTCTCTGTAGCTATTTCTTGTTCATTCCTAGAATTATGGAATTTTACTCCTCATAAAACTTGGCATAAAGAGGAAGACAGACATACTTGTGGAACTGCACAAGTGCTCCGCATTCTGTGCATGATCTGAGGTGTATGGATTTAATTCTGATCTGTTTAAATAAAAAAAAAATCAGGTAATTTTTATTGTCATCATCTGATATGAAAAACAATGTAGGCAGGAAAATGCATTTTTTTAAAAACTACACACATTGAAAAATTAGTGAATTCAAGCTGGAAGTAAAGATGATAAATGAGTCTGAATGGAAAAAAGAAACATGAACTCAATTTAGGAATGTACCCTCATCAAAAAAGAATCCCTTTGAAAAGACTAAAGAAATTAGACACAATGGGAGCCTAATTCTGTTCACTTGTATCAAATGTAGTTATCTTTTAATGTATGGTAGATCAAAAATGACAATGTCAAATGACTTTCACAGCATTAAACACCTTGCTCTTGTCCTGCACAAGGTGCCAGACAATGGAAAATCTTGTCCAGTGTGATGTCATTTGAAAAGATTTAAGTGAATGCAGGTGGGAAAACAATACAAACAATTTCCTTTAAATGGATGGAAGACATGAGAAGCAGAAATTTTGTTTGAACGTTTCAGTTTATGAATGGATTTATGGTAGGGCAGTAGTATTTTGGGGGCTGGTTTTGTCATCTGGAACATTTTTGTAATATAGTTTGTCACTAATTTCTTACAAAAGTGTCTTTTACATATATCTCAACCTTAGCTTAATTGACATGGGAGAAAAAGCCCAGTTTTTAAGGAAGCAACTTCTTTGAACTATTTTCAGTGTATTTTCATTGCCATTTAAAATATTTTCCAAAATCTCCCTGTTGCTCTTTATCTGATAGGTGACATATCTTACCATTTTTCCTCGAGTTTCGTTTTTATCATCTGTGTACATTGGTATGGCTGAGGATAACAAATACTACTATGCCTAAGCTAGACAGCTAAAAGATAGATTGGCTGTAGCGTTGTTTGCTGGACCATTTTATATCTCTATGCATAGTGGCTACAAGTGAATCACTAAAATAACAGGCTTTGTAGGTTCTTCACAGGCTAATACTGAAAATTATTTCAGTATATTTAAGCCTTGTAACAAGTTCATCGTCCGTTTGAAGCCCAATTTTCAAAATTTGGATGAAATTTCAGTTATCATATTAAACAGAAATGTGCTAGCTTTATGAAGGTGTCCAGGAGACTAGAATTTTGTTAGTAATTTCTCATTATGTCCATGCAAATTTGTACATCTAACCTGCGTATAAGAGATGACATCTACAAAGTCATAGTATCCAGATTGCATATGGAGTTTTTGTTGTCAGTGCAGAATGGCATGCACACACCGTGTGCTATGAATAGGTCTGTTCTTAAAGGAGCTGGATCTATAATGGTCTTAGTAAGTTTTGGAAAACTGTGAGGGTTAGTATTAAAAAATTGTAGTGTGATATAAGTACAGGGGCCTCCCAGACACTTTGAGCTTGAAATATACACCTTGAAAATCCTATTTTCAGATGCCACTTTACCGTCATGGCACCTAGAAATTCACATTTGCCAAAGATTCAGCTCAGATTTGACAGTGCTGAGCCCAAGTCAATTTGTGCCTGCTTCACCTCCTCAGTCATCTAGGCAGTGTTTTTAAGCAGTGCTTTAAGTGGTTGTTCACCACAGAAGATGACCTTTCTTTAGTGAATGATTTCAGAGGCTAAAACACTCACCCTAGGGTACAGGAGGCAGGTATGGAGAACTGTCTTTTCTCCGTAAGAAGATTGGAAACCTTAGGTGTGTATATAAAGTTGGGACTGTTTAGCCTAGAGAAGAGGAAGCTCAGGGGGGATGTCATCAATGTATATAAATATCTGAAGGGTAGTTGCAAAGATGATGGAGCCAGGCTCTTTTCGTTGGTGCCCAGTGACAGGACAAGAAGCAATGGGCACAAACTGAAACACTTTTTTACTGTCATGGTGACTGAGCACTGGCACAGATTGCCCAGGAAGGTTGTAGAGTCTCCATCTTTGGAGATACCCAAAAGCTGTCTGGATAAGGTCCTGGGCAGCTGGCTCTAGGTGACCGTGCTTGAGCAGGGGGCTGGACAGGATGACCTCCAGATGGCCATTCCAACCCCAACCATTCTGTGATTCTGTATTGCTTCCCAATAAAGTGCCCTGACACTTGATTTGCAGGCTCTGTGAAGGTGCCTTTATTCCTTCATCCAAAGCAACACTTCTTAAATGAAAACAATAAATATTAGCTTGCAAAAGAAAGAAAAAAGTGATCATGGGTTACTGTGGCATTATAATCTAGAAGATTGGACATAGCCATGAAGAGTGAAGTCTGGTGTTTAAAATGCATGAACATCCATTGGAACAGGTACTGCAATGCAGGTCCTTCTTCCAAGGAATTTGTCCTAAACAGGAGGCTAGAGAGATTTACTTGGTATCACTCCAACTTAGCGTACGTATAATTGCTCCACAAGAAGTGGAATGCCTCTGAAGAGGGGGACTGAAAATAATCACACCAAGTTGGCAAGTAGTTAGATAGCTCTCTGGGGAGATCAGAGAAGATTGAACTCATGCTCCTTCTGTCATGGTTGAAGGTTTTAACTCCTGAACTACTGGTTAAAAGAGAAAAACAGTGCTGCCTTGGACTAGTTGTCTTTGGGAAGAAAAGGGCAGCTCCCTCGGCTTCTTGTAGTGTTTTACTTTGAATAAAAACCACTCAGGTTCTTATCTCTAGGAAAGTACATATGGCTCTGATTAATTCAGAGGGCCCACAGTACTTTGTGGAAAAAGCTCCTCTCCTGTCTTGTATCTGTGCTTCTGAGCAGCTATGTACTTCACAGGTTACATATCACTTTGCTGAAAGATGCAATATTTAGATTTTTATTTAGATTTCCTATGTGAATCTATTGATGAGTCCTTCTTAGAAAATCTTAATTGCCAGCAAAACTACCCGAAACCAGTAGGAATCATGACTGCACCTGATTTAAAGGCCAGGTATAGAAGATGTCCAAATGTAAGCATTTATGAGAATCTGATTTTCAAAGAGTAGTGAAATTTTGTTACAAGTCATCTATAATGAATTGGCATTCACTTTAAAGAAAAAAACGGGGGAGGGAGGGGCAGCAATTGATTATAAATGGCACAATGACACTTCTACAAGCTGTTATGTTTGATCTGCTGTCCAGTGGTACTCAAAAAAAAAAGAAAAAAAAATGACATGCTTTCAGCTCTCCTGAAAGCTTCAAAGAAAGCTTTTCAGTCTGATGCTCGAAGCTGAAAACTCTCTTACTACTGAAAATAGGGAACTGACACACTAGTAGAAATATAAACTGTTTTTGGAAAGTAAGTGTTGATTTTTTATGCTGCCAAAATATCAAGCTAGGAGTGGGAATTGGTAAATCCAAACACCATGTTAATTGTTTCTGTCTTGTGTTGATGCCATGGAACAAAAAGCTATGGATCTCTGTGAGCAGGTTTCTTGTTTCTGAAAGATGAAGGAACCAGCTTATTAAAAAATACAGTGTACACCTTTTAAGACTAAAACTGTTGTTACTTTTTCAAGGCTGTTATCCGTTTTACATGTCTGTATAATTCTGTCACATGGTAACAGTGAGAAAAGTACCTAAAATATTAAATAACGTCTTTAATGTATTTCCATCAATTTCAAACTAATGACTGAATTGAGAAAATTGGCTGACCAGCTGAATATTATGTGTATCTCAGTGTTTTTAGATGTCATGCGTCCTGCATACTGACTCTTTTCAGAAGCTTTAAATACATACATACAAAGTCATTGTCTTTGTTAGGCTTAATTTTTGTGCAATATGCAGCATGTGAAGAGGAATGCTTTTGCAATACTTCTGTGTATTTATTGACTATACAGATTAACATACCAAAAAAAAAAAAAAGATGCTATGCTTTCTCTTTGAACTGAAGAACAAATTTCATTAAGGAGTCACATTCAAGCGTGATTTAAAAATTCTGAATCTATCCGTGCTTTCTGTATGCTAAACATCAGCTGTTAGTAATGTTTTCCACAGCTTTAAGGAGTTCCTGGATGTAGTGACTCTAGGCATCTTGAGAGGAGATAGCCACTTCAGTGTTGTCAGGAGGCAGAGAAGAGAATTAGCACCGATCATTTCCATCTACAGAGCCTATCTAGAAAAGGTGCCTGGGTCAGCCTGTGGCCTAATTTCGTCCTAGTAAATGGTTTCAGATCTGAGAAAAAGGTGGAGTTAACTGCTCTTCAGAAACATTGCATTAAAATACTAAAAGTTTCAGAGAAAAATAATTACTTTTACTTTATTAACTTGTGGCTTTATTTAAAAAAGCAAATATTTCGCTGACAGTTTTAAAGATAGAAATTGGTAAAAGGGCTTTCTACATAAAATTACAAAATGTGAATCCTTTTTTAAATGAAGGAGAGAAAAAACAGTAAAACATTAAGGAACTTTGAAGTTGTGGGTGGCACTTCCATACTGCTATTTGCATAAGCAAATTGTAATGTGTCTAAAATATGTATTTTTTAAAAAAAAAATCACAGGAAAATTCATCAGGTTACAAAAGTATTCCTCATTCTGATTAAACCTCTTGACTGAGCTTTCAGATAAGTTTTCCATCCTTTTACTTGTTTTTCTGGCTACGCTGTCTCTTAGCTTTTGTAGCAGGATGTTCTTTGGAGCTGGATCTCTTACTGTGTTGTTACTGAGTTGAGAAAGAAGCCCCTGATTTGGACTGAGATGGGTGGTAGATTCTGTAGCAAAAATCATTAATGTGGCTATTACGAAGATGCTTTCTAAGGTAAGGGTTTAACTCTGTTTATTCCTGTCTGCACTGTCCAGAAAGACATTGTGAACAACTGCTGTTGGAAGCTGCATTTAAACAAGAGTTTACATTTGGTTTGCAAACTAATTTTCAGTGATTTGGGCCTTGGGTGGAAAAGTGAGCTCACTCTAGGCCTTGGTTGCACAGGCAGGTTCAGGATATTGTTTTCAGGGATTCCTGTTTTTTAGATAGTAATTCATCTGGTTTGTGCCTATATGTGCCCTGAACAGGTATGGGGACCTTCTGATCCATGCCTACAAAAGCTCTCTTGTCAGTCGTGTCTGGCTGGGGGTAGATTTCTCTGAAACAGTTTGTGTGACTTCCAACAGTTTACATCTTACTTTTTTTTTTTTTCCACATTTTTCTTCAGGTGCAGAAACCTTACATTTCCTGACAGGCTTCCTGAGGTCAGCATTGTGTTCATATTTGTTAATGAAGCTCTCTCGGTGATTCTGCGCTCCATTCATTCAGCCATTGACCGGACTCCTGCTCACCTGCTCAAAGAGATTATTTTAGTCGATGACAACAGTAATAATGGTAAGAGGTTTGAATTCTTTTTTTTTTTTTCCCTTCCCCCCCCCCCNGATCATACATGAGAACCCTGGAATTCTGGCTCCTGTTTATCCCATTGGCATTTCAAATGTTGTTAGTGTATTTTCTCTGTTCTTCATCCCACAGTCTTGCTGGGCTGTCTTCAAATATGCTGAAATGGGGTATGTTAAAAAAGATAATGCGCAAAGATAGTATGCTGTTTCTATATGTTTAAGGTGTCTGGTAAGCAGAATTTTGAGTGTAACAATAGATTAGAGACCTAAGAAGTTTTACTCGTAGAACTTTAGAGTGCTTTCAAGATTATATGCTTTCTGTGCTCTTCCTGTTTCAGTTGTATGGTTGCGATTGCATGTGCGTACTCACTTTCTCTTTTGTATAAAACATCTTTCTGTGTTTCTTAGACATCCCCTTTAGATTTCCAGTTCTCCTCTCTTCTCCTCTCCTCATTGGCAGCATTTACCTTGCTGCTTTTCTACCGCATGTACTCAAGATTTTGCTCTCCATGATCTGAAGGACTGGACTGCCCATGTCTGATGGCTCAGTGCTTGCCCTAGGTGTATGTCACTGAGGCCATGCTGGGCATTATTTACAAGTCATATTTTCTGGCAACTTTAGCGATGAAATTTTAATAAGCACAAGATGCTGAACTTAAAGAAAAATTTTGCTCTGCTGGTGGTTTAATCCTGAACTCCTAAAATACAGGGTGAATCTGAATTTATCCTGTTGAAGGAAAATGTTGAACAAAGGGCTTCTCTTATTCTTGCCATCATTAGAGCTGTTATGTGATCCCTGTAGTTAGATCCTGTGACTCACTGATGATTATAAATGTATCTCAGATTCGTACAGAAAAGAAACTTCATGGTAAACAAGTAAATAAGTTCCCCACCCCAGACTATGCACTTCATCATCTCATCTTCTGCTGGCTATTAATGAAGTAAAAAGTAAAATCCTGACTCTTTTAAAGTACACACAAACCCCAACAACTTGATGTAGGCTTATGTCAAATCTAATTCCAGTACCAGTGAATAAAACTATGTTTACAGTTACCAAAGGCTGGCCAAACTTTTCTTGAAACACCTACTCTTGGAACAGTGTGGGTAAATTGGCATGCAGGATTTATGAGTTGTTATTCTTAGTTTATGGCACAATTTATGATGTAGCAATGTGATGAAGTAAATGAAAAATCACATGGAACAGTAAACTATGAGCAAAGTAAAAAAAAAAAACAACAAACAAACCAACCAAAAGCAAAATCAACATGCATGTGCTCATGTACACACACATATATATGTGATTCAGAAACATCTTGTGAACTGAGGAAGACTTTATTTGCTTCAGTATGTAGTTCACTCATTTGACATGGTTTTACTGATGCACTCCTGCTGTCCTTAATTTTTGCCCACTCCCTCATGCAATACATGACAGTTCGATAGGAAAAAAGAAAATTGAAATACAAATTTGATTGGTGTGCTTGGACTTGTACTTGTGTTTATAGACATTCATTCCTGCATCTTTCAGACAGGTACAGTTAACGTGATGCCAGGAGCTCAATAAATGTGAATGGCTGTTGGTGCTGCAGGGCCCGAGGCCTCTGGACACAGAGGAACTGGCCAGAAGGCAGCCATAGAAGAAGAAAAATAAGCTGGCTGAAAAAAGAGGTTTCTAGATTTTGAGTCTGATTTTCTATAATTCACAGGCAGTTATTCCAGTGGGCGCATTGCAGAGCAATGTCAGAAACATCAGTGTTTCTGAGAGCCTGTCATCACTGTGGCGAGCTCACTAACAAATACACTTTGTACTGTGCTCTATGGGCTTATCAAAATTATTCTTTTTCATTATTTCTTACCTGAAATAGATATGCAATCACAGGAACCACGTAATCTTTCAGGAAGACCTGTTCAGCCACATTTTGTGTTAGTATCAGTATTGGTACTGTACACTATCATGTTTTTATAGTTGGCTGTGCCTTTCATTCAGGCTTGCCTTTCTTACCCTCCAGTGCCTTAAATCCTTAGGTTCCTCGCTCCAAACAGGAGGACAGAAATTGAGAGGAGGGTAACCTTTGGTTTGACTGTCCTTGCTTGGTGTTTCATGTCATTCTATACAAAATCACACTGTGCAGAGTGATACTTAGTCTCCTAGAAAAATTCATTTCTCTCCAGGATTTTCTGCTACTCCTCTAGCCCTTTCTCTGCCATCTCTTCCCTGCAGTAGTAAATTAGATTCCTACAGTCCTCTTTATCCCATAATGTATGCTGAAGACCTGGTAATAGGCATCCATTTGGAGAGGATGGATGTTTGGTAGGAAAGGGGGCGATTGTAAAGATGATTTATGGGCTTTTCTATTATTAGTTTAAATCCTGAAATATTTATTTTACAATTTACTTTTGCTTTTACAATATTCTATATTCAATTTTTTTCTCCCTTCTAGCGTTGCTGAAACTAATCTTTTATGTTTAGTGTCACTCTGTGTTTTTGTTAGTAGCTCTTTAGCTTGCGAGTGTTGCTGCTTGTAAGATAAGTGGGTTACTCTGGGTTTCCCTGTAATGTTACCTGAGGGGGCAAAAGCTTGCTTTGAGTTTGCATCTGGCTCCAGATTCTGCTTCTCGCAGAGACCTGTCAGAATCCTAATTATAAGTGGTATGTTTACTCTCAGGCTTTTGCTGGGGATGGCGACTTTTATAACTCGATGTAAGATATTTTTTCTGTAATGCCACAGCCATGGATTTCACAGGCAAGAAACATCGCACTATGGGAAGTGACTAGAAAGAAAAAGTGAGAACAGAGATCAGGCAGAGTGCAAATGAAAACATTTTTTATTTGGAGTCTCTTGCACTATATGATTGGATTCTCATAGTATAGTCGTTTAAAATAAAAGCAGATATGATGATTGGCACTAGAGGAGAGCACCAAAATTTCCTGCTTCTGAGAGGAAGCAATATACAGGTAAACTGGTATAAATCCTTGCTGCGGGACAAATTCTGAATCTAGTAATGAACACCTGAATTCATCCCTAATTTCAATAGATCTCTGTTTCAGAAAAGAGCAGTGGAAGAACTAGTTGCTTTTTAAAAATCCAGAGAAGGCTAATTTAGAAACCATATATTCAAGTGTATGGCCAGCGTCTGTGCATTTGTCTTGAACAATATAAGCTATAGTATTTTATTTCATGCACTCCAGGGTATGTCAAGCAAATTATCTATGACTTTCTCTAAACCTCAGTGCAGTTTTTCAAGTTCCCAATTATATTTCAGGAGAATCCAATTAATCTCTTTGTGGTTTGCCTTTTTTAAAATAAATATTTCAAGTTAGGAAACTGTGAAAATGCCAGTGCATACCATTTAAAAGCAGAAAATAGATTTAACAGGTCCCAAAATTTTGATCCTTTATTTTAACAAAGCCATTAATGTGTGCATTTCACCATACCATCTTTTCTGGTGGAATTCTGGTAAGCTTGACACTGAAAAGTTTCATATATGCTGTTAGGTACATTAGTATTAAAATTTAATTGAAGGTTAAAAAAAAGTACATTTCAGTGACTGCCTGTGTGCTGTATAATGAGAACATAAGATTTATTAAAAAACCTGAACCAAATATCATTGTTGTTCATTTGGACCTCATTCAGGTGTCAGTCACATTGGTGTAAATAGAGCGACTGCACTGATTTCAGCTGTTTTACTGTAGTTTTAAGTCCTGTCTGTCAGGTCAAAATCTTTCCCATTGTCCTCAGGAACACTGTTTGCTTTTCAGAGATAATATAGTCATTAGCTTATAACTTGGCAATTAAATAATTTATTCATTTTTGCCTTCAGAAGTAGCAGAGTTTTCCAACTGACTCAATGCAATTGAGGAGAGGGGTTTGCAGAGAAGAGGCTTTAAAAAAAACTTTAAGTGACCATGCCCACATCTGCTGATAGTTAATTAGACCTCAGAAATGTATTTAGAAAAGGCGTTGCCTGAGCTGGGGACTACTGAAATAGTGTTTCCTTCGCTCTGGCTTCTTGCATCCTGGCCTCTAGGGGCAGGGTGGTGACCTGTGCCACTGAAGTCCTATCTTGGCTTTTGAGTCTTTTTGCTGGCATCGTGCCCCGCTGCATTAAGAAAGACCTCTTGAAGATATTTTAAGATGATTTGAAATATCTCTAAAAACCTCATTTTGAGCCATGATGTGTTCAGCTTCATGGGGGAGGCAGTATGCATTAATGTGTCCAGAGTATGCCTTACAAAATTTTATATTATAGAAATAATTATCATCCTCTATAACATTTTTTTCATATTAAAGTTAATAAATGTTGCAAAAGAGGCTTAAATTTCATAAAGTTTCTTCCTTTTTCTTTGAATCATTACTTATGAATGAAATATTCTAACATGTTCAGTTTAACGATTCTCATTTTGTCCTGAGATTTCCATGAATACAGCTATTGAATTGCAGTAATAATGCTGGATATCACAGGATGCTAATTTTATGACTTGCATTGTCGGAGATAATTAGCACAGAGAGGTAGAAAGTGGGTCAGATGCAACTGTATCACCTTTGAGAGGTTTGCAACATTGTCCTCAAAACACTGAATAAAAAGAAGCTTTCCAAAAAGCATCCAGAGCTTGTCATTAGAAAGGTATATTTCTTCTTTGGTTATTTTTAAGAGATATGTGGGAATAGAAGATTGTCTGATTATTTTTTTTTCCTTTACAAAAGCAGTGATGAATAAACCTCAAAAGTACTGTCCAAATGCATGCTAAATTTCATATTACAGCATAATTTGAAGATGGCTTACTTGAAGACCAGACAACTATGAATGTTGATTTAAAAAACCTATTAGTTAAAATCTCCTAGGAAAAACTTACAGACTTGCTGTCCTTCTGTTTGGCTTCTTGTTCTTCTCTTACCTCAGTGCCAGCAAAATTCAAAGGCAAATACAAACATTTGAAAACAAGGGGAAAGACAAACTATATTGAAAACTGCATTCACTTTTGGGCCATGGTTTATGCATTGTGAAGGCTTTGCTCTACCTGCCTACATTCATTTCCACTGTTAGTTAAAGGTCTTGATGTTGAAATCCTTATTATTGCAGAGTCTTTACCGAAGCAGACTTTCAGTAGTGTTGGCAGGGATTTACATGAAAGAGGGCTGTGTAATGCTAGTTAGGAATCGGATGCAAAAATATACAAATATACAAAATATACAAAGCGTATATTTTATGTATAGACCAGGAAATCTGTCTGTTTTGTAGATTTGCGAACAACGTTAGCTGTTGTTACAAACTATGCATTTTACTTGCACAGTAACATTTAGCACTGAAACTTGAATAAATGAAGGCAACTCTTTGAGTATGTGTTTACTGCTACATGCTCTGTGCTGATGCTAGGAGACTGCAATGAGATGTGTCTTGGCTTGCGTGCCAGCTACTGTGGATGCATCTGAAAATATGTAAGAAGAAAATAACCAGAAGCAAAACATCGCTTTCAGCAGTCAGCGCAAGTTACAGAATGAGGAATGTTGTTCTTATTCTGAGGTGTGAGAGAGTGGAGTATGTGGACGCTTTGCTTCATGTCCCGTCAACAACTGGCCATGCAGCTCAAAACTCTTGTGGAAAAAATTAAGAACCACTAATGTAAGAGGACTGTGAGATTTTCATAAGGACAGTAGGTCCTGAAGGTCATGTCCTAGAATGGCTGCAGACTGTTCTCTCCTCTTACTTGTCAGTCCTTGTGACATTGTATTTGATTCCTGCTTTAAAGGGAAGAAGTTGTGGAGTTAGGATATCAAAAGGAAGTGCTCAACAGAGCAAAAAAGAGAGGGACACTGCCAATGAAGATGGCTGGCTGTCCCAACTATTCTTGCCACTCTTTTGCTTTGATTTATCACTTTTCACACCTTTTTCACCCCGTGCTCATTCCTTCTTTTTTTCACCCCGGGGTGGTCTATATCCTTGGTCTTTATTTCCTCAGCCCACTTTCCTTTTCCTCATTCCATCCTGGCAGTCTGTTCTTTTTGGACGTTCATTTCCTCACACCTATTCCACACACCTCATCTTTCTTTATATGAGCTTCAGTCGGGGTCTCCATTGTCCATGTTTTCAAATTCCAGTGTACCCACTCCTCTTATCTTCTCCCTGTCTCCTCCAGCCCAGTATTTGCTACTCTTTCTCACAAACTGCACTCCTTCATTTTTCCCATCTCACCATTCAGCTCTTCCTTGCCACATTAAGTAAACTCGTGCTTGATCCATCCCTCCCTCTCCCCTGCCTTTCCTTCTCCCCCCAGAGTATTCTGTTCCTTCCTTTGTGGCACATTTTTATCATTCTCCCATTTTTCTCCTTTTTCTCTCTGACGCCTCCTTTTCAGACATGTTTTTTCCATTTTCTTTTGCTTCCATTTAGAAATTATTACGTTGTATTCTTTTTGATCAGTGTTTCTAACTCTGCCATAGCTGAACTCCATACTGCATCAGACTCAAATGTTGACTTGCGTTCAGTCACACGTGGGGGCGGGGATAGCATCTCTTGCTGGAGGCAAGACTCTGATTTTTGTAGCATTGTAATTATAGTTGTAGGAAAGCTGTCTGATAAGCAGCATGCAGTTTGCTTTGTTTTATAATAGGAAATGTCATGTTCTCTCCATTCTTTGTAACTGATGTGGAAGGTCCTTGGCCTTTGTTTTCTGGAAGGTTTTCTGGAAGCTCCAGTGCTGCGAGAGTGAGGTGGGGCTGGAGGACCACTGCACCGAAGCGTGGCTCTTCCGCTGCATCCCAGAGAACTCCCGCATTGTTAGATCATTTGCCTCTGTGGAAGTGTGCGCTGAGCAGGTGTTTGCTGAAAGTGGCCTTTCAAAAGAACCCTTATTTTAATCATCTGCAATATATTATAGACAGTCTGTATGGTTGGGAAAGCAAAATTTCAATGTGTGTGCAAGCTGATAGCATAGCCCCTGTCCACATCAGGGGTCATCAGTGTGCAGCAAAGCTTTTATTGCAGACTCCTGACATCAGAGTTTTTGATTCAAATGTTCATATAATACTACGAAGCGAATCTTCCCTAGCCAGCAGTTGGTAATATATGGTCATCTTATTTTTTATCCTATCCACAAGGTAATTTAACTCATTCAGTCCTAATACGCTTGCGGTACTGCAGTCTAACAAATACATTTTTCTAGGTCAGAATCAGTATAGCAAGTCGAAGAGGACAGAACACCTCCTTCTAAAACTAGCATTTTCCCTTCCGGCAGTTTAATGTAGGCAGCAGAATAGAGAAAAAGTTATTTTATGCAACTCCAAACCTTATCACCAGATAATGCTTTTTTTTTTTTTCCCCTTTCCCCTCTAATAAGACAAGCCCATTGCCATTAAACTAAGCTTTAAGATTGGAATAACAATGTATCTGATTTCAGCGTGGGAGGAACTAATTTAAGTGTCATCTCAGCGGTATCTGCATGCCATATTTAATCCTAATGGAGGGCAGTAAAGTGGAGTGTCTGAACTATAATATAGGAAATGCTGAAAAACTGGAGCTACGAAACAAAATCCAGGGACAATTTCAGCTGCAGTTTTACAGTTTTCTTAGATCTTCTCTTTTTCATATAGCAAACAAAACTGAAAGCTCTACTGGCATTTTTCTATTGTGGTTTTGTTTTAGCTTGAATCCCAGTGTACCAATTCATGTATTTATTTCACATATGCTGTGTATTCTATATATGTCAAGTAGTGCAATGCACAGTGACTATTTTCTTGTTCTTCATTCCTGCGTCTGTTCTGCCATCCCCTAATGACAGAATCCTTGGTTTGAGCACAGTGAAATGTGCTCTCAGGTTACTGATCATATCAAAGCACAATACAGACAATACAACTGAAGTTTCTGGGTGATGATAAATAGCTGCATGTTGGCACTTTGTATTGTTTTAGAAGAATGATTTGGGCCAGCTTATAGGAAGTATCATCACCTGGGTCAGGTGTGATTCAGAAACCATACGTGGCCCACAGTGTTAAAGACTGCAGTCAAATTCAGTAAGAACAGGTTAGTTTTAAGCTCTTCTGGTAGCAATGAGGTATTTACCCCATGTGCATTGGAAGTGCTATGGGCTGGTGGCATCCTGACTGTGAGAGTGCCAGCGTATAAATGCTGCCTTGGTCCACTTCTCAGTACCGTCACTGTGATTTTAGCCTTAAAATTAATTACTAGAAATCTCTGAGAATTTTTTTTATTGAAAAAACTTTAATTTTCATTTTTTCCCTCTCTCACATTTGTGGGATTATTTTGCCTTCAAGAATGCTTGAACGGTTTCCATTGATAACATTCTCAAATGCATCTCACTAAATTTATGTAGTAGCCATATGTATAGATCTGGTGCAGTGACAAACAGTTACGTACAACTTGTGAGAGAAGTGCTGGTATCTGTTGATGTCAGTAAGGTGACTCTGGTTTGATCAGATTATTTCCTTTTGACATATTCTCTCGTAAAGTATCCAGAGATCTCCTTGCATCCAGTAGAATTTGTATTTGAGATATTCCAGTAATGTAAGCTGTTAAGAGCCTGAATGACTTTTTAAAGGATTTCCTTCTCTTTCCTTATCAAGAGAATGGTAATTATAATTGCAAGAGTTTGACAGGGGGTGGGGAAAATACTCTGTAGTGTTAGGCAAAGGAGTTAAAAGATTGTGTCCTGTATAAAGGAAGAAATAGAAATTACCTTTTAAATGGACTTTATTAAAACTTTGTTCTCTTCCTAACCCAAGCATACTTTTCTTAAAAAGAAAAATTAATAAAAAGATAACTTTCATAAAATCAGTGCTGATTTCTTAACTTAAACTGGAGGTAGAACTTCCTATCAGAGCTAATAATTTCAAACACTTAACTTCTTTGTTGTAGAACCTGAAAATTATTAATATGCTGAAGGGTCCAAGACATGATAAGAGATTTGCCTAAGGAAGTATTTAAGGGTGTTTGAGCAAAAAATATATAAATAAATTGCAGGCTGTTCTATGTTCACCCAATAGGCATACACAAAGGCACATATACAGGCATTGCTAGATATTTTAAAGACATTGTGGAACCTACTGTAAAGTTCAAGTACAGATCCTTTTATCAAAGGATATTTGAATTCTTGTTGTGAATAACAAAATCAATTCATGTTGACTTTTCTTTTGGCATACTTTTTCTGTAGATATGCTTGACATTTGAAAGTGTTCTCCAAGTATATTGGATGACCAAATTTTAAATTACTTGACTTCACTTGTTCACTGTTAGTTATTTGTGTGGCTGTTGCTCAAATGGTGTTCTTTCCTTTTGCACTGGAAAAGTAACATACTTTAACTAGTATGCTTCAAGTAGCAGCCTGGGAAGCCTTGGGGAAGCTCTATTTAGAACTTTATGGAAACTGTGATGAAACTAGATATAAAAGCTAAAATTTCCATTTACAATGATGGAATTAACATGGGAAAAATGAAGCCTAAAAGGTTAGGCTGTGAGAGGGTGAAAATTTCTGCTTGTTTTTTCTCACCCAGTTTATTTGGAAAGGGCGTTTTGTTTTTCTTGGTCCTCCATAACCAGAGTCCTTGTTGACACCACTTACTGGAAGTCTGTTTCAAGAGTCTGGGTAGAGAGAAATAGAGCTGCCAGTCCATATGGAAGGAGATACAGGTTACATACTAAAAACTAACCCTTCATGTTCTTTATGATCTTCACAAATGTCTAGAAGTCTGTTAGTTTTTTGAGTAAGTTCTGCAACCTACTTCATACATGACAGGGCAAATCTTGCTCTCTTGGCAGTCTGACAAAGACGTCTGACTGGTGGACCTGCATGGAGCTGTATTCCCAGTAGCCTTCTGCCACACCTGTACAGCAGTTTGCAGTGGAATTTGCAAAAAAACTGATAGATTTTTTTTTTAATATTATTTTTCCTTCAAGGGTAATCTGAGAGGAATGGTAGATGCTCCAAAGCTATCTCACAGATGTTTTTGATGCCAACTCAAAGGACAATTTGCCTTTCATTGAAATTAACAGGGTTTGTCTGCACTGCGGTGTAAAGTCTCCAATAAATGATTTAGAGTCATGATGAATGCTAAATAATATGGCAGCATGAATCATTGCCGTTTTCGTTTGGCAGCAGGGAAAATCTTGATGGAATTGCTAAGTGCTCTCAGTTCTCTCAAGATAGCTTACTGTCGGCTGCTGCATTGTTCCTTTGCTCCTGACACACTCCTTTGGCCCAATGCCTGTCTAATCATTGTTTAATGTTTCAAAAGCTGCCATCTTCTATTTGAGGAAGTCTTTTCAAGCAGTACAAATACCAGCAGATTTGCATATAGTAGAAATAATTGGAAAACTAAAGTAAAAAAGATTTCAAAAAAACCCCAAGAAAATGAGATGCACACAGAATGTAATGCTTTATGAATCTGAAAAAAATACCATATACCTAATGGAATTATGGTGAAGTTTTAGGAAGCTTAAATGTATTTCTATGGCTAAATATATGGTCTATCAGTTTTACATGCTATGGAATGATTATTCCTCTTGACCTGTTGCCTCTAATCTCAATCCTTGCTCATGTGCACAAAGTGGAAAGAGAACAACAAGGTCTTCTAAAATGGAAAACAAGTTGACAACTCATTTGCCAGCAAATAAACAATTATTTCCATTTTTTATTACCATGAACAAGTACAATGTCAGTACCTGAAAAATGTACTTACATCTCCATGTCAAATAACTGTTTCTCCCTGCCTATTATTATTACTGTATGAGCAACAAGTTTAAAACATTTCCCTGCAGCCTGCTTCTTATATGAAATGTCTAAGATGACTTTTTAGTGATATTTGTGCCCTTGAAACTTCTTTGTGCCTTTGACAATCTGTTTTGAGCATGCAAGTGAAACTGTGTAGTACTGGGTCTGGTTTTGTGTTCTCTCATCAGATATCTCTCAGTTTCCAAAGGAATCTTTCTTCTCTTTAACCATTTCCCACATATACAAATAGATAAAACTTAAGGAATACTGTGCCAAAAGTTGTGTGACTGTGCGTATGGTTTATATCTCACATGCAGGATCTTATGTACTGAGACTAACCCTGATGTAAGACAAAACATATTCCACAAATAGCATTAGTTTTTATTATTATGCTTTGAGGGAAGCTTTTTCACCAGAAATTGAGCAGAGAGGTTAGGAATTCATTGTTGTTGTTTACCAGCATCTCTGGCAAACTGAAGAGATTGAGAGAGACAAAGAAGGCGGCAGTAGGCAGGAGCTATGCAACACGCTTTCATATCAGAGGGGAATGATTTAGCTATACTATAGCCAAGAAAAAAGGTAGGCCAGGTAAAAACAAGGGAGATTTTATGACTGAGAAACAAAGCCTTGTCCAGAATTCCTGTCTCCTGGGGAGCCCAAAGACTATGTAAGGCCAAGAAAAATACTGTCAAGGTTATTTTGCCATTTTTTTTCTAGATCTGCACATTGCTAGAGCTATCTGAAGTAAGCAGTGACTGACTTGAAATTTTTATCTAGTCTGTCTCTTTGCTTTAGCAATTATGTCTTCCAGAAGAGAACAACAGCAGAAAATAATGACGTTACAGGAAACTTCAATGGCTTGATAAAAAGAGCATCATCACATGTGGACATAGATGGCATTCCAGGAGAATGATTGCATAGATCATAGGAAGATAAACACATCATAAGAGAATTTGTACTTCAGTTTTATCCTACAAGCCTGAAAAGTTCAGTTGTTATATAGCAATACAGCAGTACTTTACAGGTTGCCTGATATTCAGTTGACCCTGAAATGTAGCAGTGTTTTATGCAACTCTGACTAAACTTTCACTGATCCGCTCTTCTCTTGACTTCACATATGAAATCTGAATAAGGGGCTCTATTATTGTATGCCCCAGTAGGAATTCTGGAAAGAGTCTGATGGCAGGAAAATATTGGTGGTTTATATCCTTGAAAATACACTGAGCGTGTGAAAGATTCTGTGTTTCCCTCTTAGATGGTCCTACAACAGCCTGGAATACTCTACAGAGCTTCAGGCGTCATGCAGGCATGAGCACTTCAGCGGAAGACATATCAGTAAATCCAGTTTTAGGCAGTCAAAATTGCCATTTTACTGCACACTGTAGAATTGGATTTTCTGTTGGTTAGTCTCTGAGCTGAGAATGGTACAGTAATTGTAGTGTTCAAGCTTCCATCACAAACAGCTCTTTTTAAGTTGTGGTGTTCTGCCTTTTGTCAAAATGATGCTGAGATTAAACTACACACGCGTGATATCAAAGCTAAAGAACAAGATTAGATACATGAAAGCTCTCAGTTGAAAATTATTCTTAAAAATGGAAGGGGAAAAAAGAGGATATTCACTCACTTGGGGTTTGTTTTTCCTTCTTTTTTTTTTTTTTTACAGGAAGAGCTTTTTTACCCCTTGCTTATGTCAGCATTACACCTTTACCAAATGTCTAAAGCTTTTTGGGTTTTGCTTTTAGTTTAAGGGCTGATCTTGAAGGGTGTTGCTTGCCTCCTAAGACTTCTTTTTTCATTAATAGGTTGCATTGTACAGTGTGATATAGGCTTTTTCTTGTGACATAGAAAAATATTATCCATAAAGTTGTATTACTAATTCAGAGAGTGTTACCACAAAATGAAGTAAAAACAATCCTTCGGTGATGCTAGGTCAGTATAGAAGCTCACGTATCCCACTTCTTCAAATTAGAAATAGTTCATCATTAAAAGAAAGTTGTCCTCCCAAGTGGATGTAACTGGAACCTCTGTGATCCTGTCAGTTCTTATCAGAAGTTTCAGCTCCTGTGTGAGGGACTGGCCTACGGAGACTACCAGGAAGATGAGTGTAAAACTAAGCCTCAGTCACTTTCAGAGATGAGTAATTCTGACTGCGTGCTCAGCATAGGTTAGCCATGTCCACTATTTGTTCTTTTTATGCTCTTTTAATAAAGCACAATAATTAGGAAGTCAGGGGTCTTTTAAAGTATCTAAAAAGAAGAACCTCAGGGGAGGTGAGTTAATAAAATGGTCTGTAAAAGTAACCTTCATTTTATGGCCCTAAACTAGGAACACTGAGAGAGATGGCTTAGTTACAGTAAAATGGAAAAAAAAGGTCTAATCAGCTTTCCTTATAATGGGAAGTGCCCTAGAAAAATATGCCTCTTGCATCAGAATATGTCAAACTGAGTTTAATCAGCTGTGGATTACTGCACAATAGCTCAATCGACTTTAGGTCAGGAAGAAAGTAAAGGAATTATTTAGTAGAACTGTAAAAGAAGATGTATTTTCAGTAGTTCATTTGACTTCCTGGGATTGGATTATCAAAGTTATCAAAGTAACATGAAAAACAGCAGTGTGTGATTTATATCTCTCACACCGGATCTTATTTACTGAGACTTCGTCCTGATATATGACAAAACATATTCCACAAATTGCATTAGTTTTTATGGTGCTGCAGTGTGTTGTATAAACCCCTTGGTTTAAAGTTTGTATAGGGTATTTTCTTGAAAAATGCAAAGCTCTCCGGATGGACTGTCCTCTGCTACACTGCTACTCTGGCTGACTTTCCTCTTTTTATTAGAGCAGTAATGGGGGTGATTCATTTAATCCAGCAGTGATCACTTAACTCATACAAGATAGAGCCATACAGAGTTAGCAAATCTGTATGCTGGAGATGGATTTTATTTCAAATATTTTTCAGTCCACACTCTGAAACTTTAAATCTCAGCAGGTTACTTTGGTTATCAGAGCCAAGTTTTCTGCTGGCTTAACTTCCCCTACCTACCCATCTCCAGTTGAACTAAGTGGATTTCTGATTCTGGCAATTTTTAAAGGTTCCTATCAGTGCAAAAACTGCGTTTCTGTCTGTGCCATGTGTACCATTACAGTAGAATTTCCTGTGATTTATATAACCGGCTGTGATAGGGGAAAAGTGTTTTCTCTGCTTTTGTATTATATTTTTGAAGTTTGATACCACTTTCAGTATCATGTAGTTACCTGTGTAATCAGTTATCTGCTCAGTAGTTTCCTGACTGAAAAAGGCCCATAAAACCATCAGGAAGTATAAAATAAATATGTTCCTATTCCTGATTCTTTTAGAAACGGAAGGACATTCTTTGTTAGTTTTGGATAATTTGCTTAAAGATATTGTTGAAATTGAGGGGTAAACTGCCTGCATTATCCTATTAACAGTAGAACCCTTGTTGACATAAGCTGCAGCCCAAGGGCTCAGTAGCATCCCAAAAGGGTCTTGACTAGTGACAGCTGAGAAATACACAAATTATGTAGAATAAACAGACAGTTTTGAAGGGAGCATTGAACACATTCTTGGTCTGGCACTTTGTTTCTAAAAATGCTACTATAGGTACTCTACATTAATCCTGAGAGTACCTGCATAGCTGCCTAACAGTTCTGTGTTTCTTTGGTAGTATGAGGCACCACCTATGCTCTGTCTGGTATTCTTTTGGAAAAATTTAGTCAGATTTCTCTGTAAATATTCTGCAACATATACTTTAATACAATTCTGATTCCAACTGTTCAACTCCTCTAGGAGACAAAAATTTACGTGTTTCTGTGGGTGAACTGCCCAGTGAGTGCAGTAAGCGCACAGGAGTATGCAGGACATGCCTCCAGAGCAGGAGGACCAGGAGTGCTAGGGGATGGATCTACTCTGCGCACGTTGCTTGGAATAGGTGAGCCATCCCAGGGCAGGGAGGAGTGATGACAGAAAGCTGTTGTGGCCATGCAGGATATTCTTTCCTTTCTCCGTAGGACATAAATGCCTCTCCAACGCGTGCCAAATCACGGTTGCTCTGAAGAAGGCTTGAGGAATTATACTGCTTGCTCAGGTCTGTCCCTGGAGTCAGGTTCCAGGCTCCTCAATGTGTTTATTTGGCATTTCTGTCAGTAAACTCATTTACTATTGTGCTGTTCCTGGCACAGATGCAAAAATGGGAACAAGTCTGCTCAAGACAATCTCACTTAAAAATTAGTCCCCTTTTGAAAAGTATCTAACCCTTTTAACTGTCCTGTTTTGTTCATTAGGGACTGAACACTGTGTCACCCTAATCATAAAGCCTAACTAATTGCTCACAGCCAATTGTGTATATTTATAATAGATTGTAAGACTGATTTAGTTGCATGATTTATATTAATTTGTGAGATAACACAGGGAAACAGTGAGGTACTCCTTGGTTAAGGTGCTGTTTAGCGGTTAGACTCATAATGGATCCCATCCTCCTTAATGCCATTACATTCAATGAAAATATTTACATCATATGATACCCTAAGTCATGAATAAGGCCATCAGTGTCTTGGCTTCCATAAACACAGTGCTAGTTTACCACAGATTTGGTATACACATGAAAAAAAAAAAAATTCCAAGGGACTGTAAGTACTGTGACATCTACCTGGAATATTTATTGGACAAGCTACAGATTCTTGTCACCCTATTAATTTTAACGTTATTGAGAATAATTGAAATAACCAAAAATTTTTTTTATCTGAAAGGGAAATCAATGCAAATCACAAAACAGTGGTAGGCTTTTTGTCTGAGGTGGTAAATTAGTTTCATTCTTAGCTGATTTTAGTAGATTTTGATTATTTTTTTTTATTGGCTGTAAAATACCTTTCCCTGAATCACTTATGTCCATGGTGTGGTTTGATATATTTGATTTTTTTCTGGTTTAACTTTTAAGTCTTAAAATATTTTTTTTCTTCTTTTATTGAAATGGATAGCTTTATATCTTAACACCTTCCCTGTATTTCTTCTGCAGTTTAGTATTTGAAGTGTTTTTTCTCAAACTAGTTCTCTGCCTTTTTTTTTTGGTTGCGTTCAAGTGATTTGGCAGAGAGCAAATCTGGACAGTTTTTCCGTGTTCTGTATAAAAGCTGTTTTTTAAATGTTACTGATGACTGTGTAGTGTTTAGAGCCAGCTATCCGTCTTGCCAAATTGTTAGAGCTATCATCCCCCCACAGGCTGCTGGTGTGACTATTCAGTATTGCTCGTGGGAGGATACTGCATTTTCCAGTGAACTTCTGCTCAGAAAAAAGATCCTTCAGCTTGGTGATGGGAGATACTGCTGTCTGTCATTACATTTCCCCATCAAAGGGTGATCCTGAAATATCAACCTGAAAAGCAAAGTTGCTACAATGGTGTTTCCTTCTGAAATACGTTAATATTTATGAATGTTCAAAAGTGCTTGTTACTCTAGAGTTCCTCTTGGTCTTCAGATTTGTGAGGGAAAATTGTTCTTGTCAGTGGAGACTTGTGCAAAGAGTTTTAGATCTTTTAGTGCAGTTCTTCTGTTTTACGGCTCATGGCTTTTGAAGTAGTTAGTCTGAAGCAAGTTATTTTTATGGTTTCAAATGCAAGTATCTAGATTTAACCACCATAGGTTTGGGGTATTGTGATTTTTAACTCTGCCAGACAAGAAACTGATGTGTACTGTTAATGTATTGGTCTTTACTGTATGCTTCATTTCATCCATCTATAAAGAGCATGGGACAATATTTGCTGAGTAAACTTAAGAAGAGATGAGATGAGCTTCTGTCAGGATTAATTGAAACACAGTTCCCTCTGTGTTGGGGCAGGAAGAAGGACCAGACGGTCTCTCAAAGTCTGTTCAGTGCTGCAGTCTTTGATTCTCTATTTGTCAAACTATTTTTGGTCTTTAAACGGAAAAGCTCTAAGGTGCAGTTTATAAATGCTCAGTCATTAGTCCAGCATGTGGATTTTCAGGGCAGGGTTTTCATATTCTAACGAGCCTGTTACAGTTTGTGACCATCATAAAAATATCTCAGGAACTGTTCTTCCTGTTGAAGAGAAGGTGGAAAAGTTGCAACCAGTACTAGAAAGTTCTCTCTGTATTTGGTAGATTTATTTTTATTCTACTATAAATAATTTCTGACCTCAAAATTTTGTGAGGCTTAGACAAATATAGAAAAATTAGATCCTCTGAAAGCCCTTAACAATGCTGTGAATGTTCCCTTGCCAATAGGCATCGCTAGAGATATCTTTAGTATCTCTTCTGTTGTAATATTCAAAATAATAGGTAAACATTGACTGTTTCCATACTACCAAATTTTGAGACGTGCTTTTAAACAGAGATTGCTGTATATGAAAGAAGAACAATCAGTCAGGCTCTGCAATCCATTTGAATTGTATGTGGAGAATATACGTAAAAGGGTTTATAGCTTGTTCTTTGCATAACAGCCTATGGTGCATAAGACCACCATATTCCTTTGCATTAATGCTTTCTCATTTACCATCTGCAAACAAATAATTGCAAAACTCAATTTGTTTAGCAAACTGCTGCTGTTAGAAGACTTGGGACAAAGAATAACTTCAGCATGACTTGTATTTATTAACTGATATATGTAGTTTAAAGTGGTTTTTATAATTTTACTTAGTCACTGATACGCAGAGTTGCGTGAGCATTAGTGAAACAGACACACTCCTATTATCTCACTGCTGGTGAAACTGTTCATTCAGCTGAATGCTGTAGTGATTAGTCTCCGTGCAGATCTATGAAAATAAGGAAATTGCTATTCAGTCACGTAAATATGGGCTGTCTATTCAGTCAACTAAACATGGGCTTAGGAGTCAAGTTTCAAGTTTTTAAACCTGGACCCTACAGCTTCAGAAACATGCACTTAGTTTCTTGGCAAGGTTTTGCTTTGTCTGTGAGATTGAAAATGTATTATTATTAAAATCTTGGGTTTGGTAACGTTATGACTGGACATTGCTAGCTCACAGAATTGTTCAAGGGCTATATCATATGCATCCCGATTCCTGTATTGATCTCAGGCCATCTGCTCAGTGTTATCATTTGTTCTATGGCTGCCTGTTCTATGGCTTCTTTTTAGAAGATGGGCATGCATCAAAAGAAATTAATGCATTCCCTCCAAGGCAGATGTGAACTCTATCACGGAGTCACAGGATGGCTGAGGTAGGAAGGGGCCTCTGAAGATAACCTAGTCCCAACCCTCTGCTCAAGGCTGGGTCAGCTACAGCAAGTTGACCAGTACCATGTCCAGTTAGGTTTTTAAAATCTCCAACAGCAGTAAATAGACTGGTAAAAAAGATACAGTGACTGGAAATTTAAGCCAGAAATACAAAGTTAAAACATAAAAAAAAAAATACTGCATTTTTGCATGTAGATATAACCTCTTTTGCTCTATGAGCCCAACTGAGCCTCACTGACTGTATTTGCTTAATTCAGACACTGGATAGTTCTCACCAAAGCTGCTCTTGTCATCTTAATTCACAGAAGTATTTCTGATGGCCAGATGCTAAGGAGTTGTAAAAGTGCCTTCCTTTCAACAATTAAAAGGATAGAGCTTCAGACCAACGTCTCATATGACTAAAATGTTGTGATGAGAAATGCAGATTCAAAGAGAATGGTTAGTAGTATTTTAAGAATGGCATATTGGCACGAAAAATTAAAGTGATACTGCACTTGTCAGGGAAGTGCACCTGGGATGGCTGTGCATGAACCAACTTAGGTGGTTTTATACCATGCCTCAGGGTCTGGGTAAGTAAAGTCAGCCCGCAGGGTGTGTGCAGCCACAGGCACGAGAGCTGTCAGTCACTGCTTGGCTGGGCAGCTGGAGCGTGAGATAGATAGGGGTGGCCTGTAAGGGAACTGTCACAAAGCTATGTCATACTGTACATAGCAGCCTGTCCCACTCTCTGCATGAACTTCTTTTAACAATTTGAAGGGGATCTGAGGTTTCAGCCTTTATCTGTAAGGTGTGCTGCATGGCCTGGCTCCAAGACAGGTAGGTATTTGTTCAGTGTTCGAGGCGGAAGACCATATCTGACAGGTCCTTTCCTCTGGCATTACAGAGCGCTCTGCCAGAGCTCTAAGCACGTGCCTGGCTGGAATAGAATCTTCCAAGGGAAATGCAGTCAAAACCTGTAGGACGAACTTCCCTGTGAACTATGGCTATTATACTGCTATTACAAATGTTACTGTTCTCTTCTTATACTGGAAAGACTACTTCTTCGTCATTGCCACCTTAAACATTAAACATCTACAAACTCTCCTCCCTCTCCTGTACTGTAGGCTCAGTCTTGCAAGTAAATCAGTCAAGCTGCTCCAAGACCTGGAGGCAATACATCTGCATAGCACTCCATATGCAGACGTAGCAATTCATTAGTGCTAGCTCAGGTGGTTGTGTGTGCTGTGAACTGCACAGTATGGCTGTGTCCTTGGATGCCGTGGTGCCCTGCCCTTATAGGACAGAGTCTTTACTTGCTGAATGGTAAATCCCAATCATGTATACTGGGTAATACTCTGCTAGTGGGTATTTTAGGCTTTCAAACAGAGAGGTTTTAATGGTGATTGGTCATGAAGTAGTGAAATACAAAGTGTTTATGAAAAGAAAGAAATGACTGGATTTTACTGAAGAGAACAGTGAAGAACCTTTAGGAGGTATGCCCTGGTACTCTTGCTGATTTTGTTCAGTACAATGTAAATCAAACCATAGGGATCAATGAATTCCAAAAGCAAAGTAGCAGAAGAGTGGAGAAAAATAAGGTATTTTTTTATGAGTATAGATGTTATGTGTAGATACGGACAAGAGGAAAGAGACATAGCTAACCCTATTTTACATATGTTTGGTGCCAGCTGATTTCAGAGGGGTTTGTGAGTGCTAGTATATATCAAATATCAGGTCCGTTTCACATCATTAGGGAAGGATAGTCTTGATGAGAGCAAAACAACAGGGAAGACTAGTTCATTAGGGGATGATGACGTGGAAGCAGTGGTCGCATGGGTTGGTATTGGAAGGATGTACAAAACTTATTTGTTTTGAGATGAGGATCAAAAATCTACATCAGTGGAGTATTTCAGAACCTGCCAGGTATGTTTGAGGTGGCTGATCACAAGGTAGCAACAGCTCATTTCCAAACTGTAACCAACCTACTCGTGTGGCTTCTGGTACGCACCGATACCTTTTCAAAAGTGGTGTTGCCTGAGTCTCTTCCCTGGGAATGTGCTTTCCCAATGCTTATCTTGACATCCCTTTTTTTAAGAGTTTTAGGTATCTGGGGATAACTTGTACCAAGGCCCCTAATTAATGGCTTTAAATTTAACTGTAAAGAAAGTACTTTGATTAGAAGAGAATTGCCACTCCCTCTCTTTGTTAAGATATGACTAATAAGTTCTTTGTTTATCTACCTGAAGGGATTAAACAAAGCATGTACAAGACAAACAAATCTTTATTAGGATTTGATACAAAAAACCTTTTCTGAAGCACGATTGCAGTACAGCAATTTTAATTAGTTTTCACAAATGCTTCCAATCAACACCCACAGTGTTTACTTTTTAGCTACGGTGAAGATTCATTCATGTAGCAAATAAAAAAAGGAAGTCTGATGTAAGTTTTTATGTGCAGCTTACCAAAAAGGCTTGAGAGTAACTTCTTGTGAGTTGATCTTCGGTTTCAGAAGGTTATTTGCTTTTGCTGCATAGTAGGTTTGTGGTTTTTTATTCTCCTGGATGGTCTAACAGAGGAAAAAAAATATTTGCTGAGTTTTTTAAAGCAATGTTATGAAACATACTAGCTCTTTGTGTTGTAATGGTTTTAATCACCCTAATTTGTCTGTGGTGAAAGGTGGGAATATTGACTAGTCTTCAGTTTGCAGTATTTGAACTGTGACCACTTCTTGTTTACCTCTTCAAGTATTTTGTCTTTCTATGTTTATGACGTTTACTGGAGTTTCTTATTTTCCTCGTTTGAGTTCCCTAATTGGAATTGCAGCGTGTGGTCACGTTCCCATTCTTCATGTGAACTGCAAATGTAGCTCTGGTAGCAAACCCTGTCAGTTCCTTTGACAACAGCTTTGCACATGGCTCTTCTGAAGAGCATATTAACCTCTTCAGTGGAAATATTGTGCGGAATGCACGTGGTAAAGGACTGCGTAAAGCAGGGCCACTTTGCTATCCAGTGGCAAAGATTTGCATGACAGTAAGTTGGGTGTAATAATACCCCAACTTTAGTAAGCAGATGTGTTGTTACGTAGACATTTTTTTTGTGCTTTATAGATTGAAGTAGCAGCTAGCCAGTGCTAGTGGGGCGGTGAACATCAAGGCAACACTCTCCTTTGGTTTGGTCAGATGAAAGGTAACCTGCTGGTTCACGTCATGGATGAGATGATGGCCTTGGGATTAAGGCAGAGTCCAAATGTCCATGTTATTTTGATCTGTCTTGCCTCCTCCCAGTGTGTCATAGTGGCTGTAATTGTAATCTCCAGTGTTGATGACGGGGAGTGAGAACCTGGGAAAATGCATCAGGTGGGCTGGCTGTGTGACATGCATATACATTTATTAGTCAGACTCACAAAACATCACAGAAATTTTATGTTAACTTGCGGTTCGTTTAGGCCACTTAAATCTTTCCAACATAGGTAGTATGGCTGTGTTTGCTCTGTAGAGTATAATTCGCACATTTGTAGCTTCTCCTTTCAGGGCAGATTTAGAAAGGGGGTGGTGTGGGGCCCTTGAAGATTGAAGAGTCACACGCCTGGAGGAGCTTTTTGCTGTTCAGCTTTCTGAGACCTATGTCTGAAACTTTTAGAGCTTTGGAAACATCACCAAAATTTGTATGGAATAAATGCTGCTTAGTATTTTAAATATTTGGATATTATAACTCTGAGTGTACTGCCTTCTGGAGCAATCTCCTCCTGTGACATAATAATAAGAATATAGCTGTATAATAACCCTCTAAGGTTAACTAAGATGAATGCCATATAGGAAAATGAGATCATTATCCAGTCTGAAGTTGTCAAGTGGTTTTCAATACAACATACTGCAATATGCAGACAAGGTAGAAATTTAATGCTCATAGTTGGAGAGAATTTAATCATGGAATTTCGTTATGAAATTTAGCTGCGCAAGAAGCACTCTTTTGAAGATGCAAAAAGGTTTAAATCTGAGAAGTCAGCCAGTAACTTCTGAAAAATGTGGATATACTGCAAATCAAATTGCAAATAATTGCAAATCAAAATCCAGTCCAAGGAAATTAGCCTGT
The DNA here is from genome assembly GCA_008711295.1 of Anarhynchus alexandrinus. Taxonomy (NCBI): domain Eukaryota; kingdom Metazoa; phylum Chordata; class Aves; order Charadriiformes; family Charadriidae; genus Anarhynchus; species Anarhynchus alexandrinus. The sequence goes on from VUYV01000053.1 coordinate 3,269,682, forward strand.
ATCCGTGCAAAAATCATTATTCGCAATGAAAGGTCAAATGGTATACTGGAAGAATTGGATAGGAGGTGATAGTTTCAAGCCTTTGAATCTCTATAATAAATGGAGTCCAGTAGGTTTACGGTGCTACAGACCACATCACAGCTAAGTGAGATACAGACAGTACTTGGTGCTAACAATCCTTCGTAAAAAGATCTCCTGGAAAAGACCTTACCTGAGCAATATTTGATATAAATGTCAGGATTCAGAATTATAATGTGTATATGCTGGGAGCTCTTTGTGAAGACATTTAAAATTGACTGCATTTATTGAGCAAAGGAAGCTATCTGAAAAGTGTGTTAGGGGAGGGCCTGGATACAAATGCCTCTGTGTGTAGTTCTCCACGTGAACAGTAAGTTTGACACATCCTGAGTTGCACTTACTGGGCAGAGGCTGATATGTCCTAAGGTCTCTCTGTTTTGACCATAGGTCTTAAAGTGTTGCTTTAGAAGGTAAATTTTGAAGAAAAAGCTAAAATTAAATGACACAAAATAATGAGAAAGGATACAAACTAAAATTAATGTAATGTTTACCAGAACACAAACGATGAACAAACCTGTTGTAATGTAGGTAAATATTAGTAAGAGAAATTATAATTCAAGAACATTCTTCTGGACTCTTGTTTGCCTAATACTCAATGAAAAAAATTTAAGTTAGAAGCTGTTTAAATGTTTTTGGTAAATGTAGGCATTGTCATTGTCCCCTGTGGAAATGCTCTTTAGTGGGATCTTGCAAGATCTGTCATTTCAGTGCCTGGTTCACGCTTTTGATTTCAGTCCATTTTCTGTGACCATTATCCTTAGCATCTCATGAGCTGCTGCCCTTGGCAGTGTCAGGTGTTGATGTGTGACCAATTCAGAGAGAGGACTGCTACCTGCTGAATCCCAGGCAGCAGATCCAGAAGTGCTGTGCATTTCCTCGTGGGTTTCTCAGCCGGCACCAACTTGCTCTGCGTTTGCTGACGAGATGAGAACTTGAACTGGTAGCCCAGCCTGCTTCCTGCATTCCGGAGCAGGTACTGTCCTTCCCTGGGAGTTCCAGCCATCTACAGTGTAAAGCAGAAAGCTGGAGCAGCCCGGTCACCTGAGCCTCTGGCTGCTCACTCCTAATTCTAGGAGAGAGTGCTGGAGTCAGTGGAATTCTGTCCTATATCAGCACAGTGAAAAAACACTTTTACTGCTTGGAATGTCAAAAAATATTGACACTACTGCTGGTTGTTTCTGGGGAGCAGGAAAGGCAAGGCTGGTGTGTGTTCTTCTATGTGCATGTTTTATGCAAGCAAGGTTTACACCCTGCTGGGAGGCATGCTAATAGCCAGATTAACATACTTTAATTTTAAAATAATGTACTCCCAATTAAGCAGGATTTAACCAAATCTTTCCCAGACTGCAGTAGGATGCTAGTAACAATGCTGTTCCTCTATGGTGAATTGAAAAGGTATTAAGAACTTTAGTTTCAAGGTAATGCCTGGGTTATTTTTAATGCCTCGCCTTTTTTTTTCAGAAAACAGAAGGGTTGCTGCTATTGTCCCTCGCATGTTTCTGATGCAAAAAGGCAGGGCACGAGCAACAATTGCAATATATCAATTAAACCCCAAGCACTTCTTTAAAACTAACGGATAGAATGTGATTAGATGCCTATGGAGAAGTTTTCTATAATAGCTGATGAAAGGCTTGGGATAATTTGTTGCATGATGATGTATTTCATCTAAAGATGCAAATTGTATGCTCTTGTGTTCTCTTAAGACTTGGAGTTTGGGATTTTTAGGAAGCAGTGGAAGATAAACTAGTATAATAAGCAGTCCTTTATTTGGAGATCATATATGCCGGATTTAGAGGTTTTCCACAGCTACCAAATGGCACGGTCCCAGCGCTGTGTTACTCCTAAGGAGTAATCAAATATGCTGGGAAAGAAGCAAGCCAGAATTTGTTGTTTAATTTGAAAATGTACATAGTTGATTCTTCCAAAAAAACAGTTTCTATCTTTAGATGGAAACAAACCCTGCAGCTCTTATGGTATTCAAACCAAATAATTTCTGATCTGAATGGATGCTTTACAGGAGTAAGAACTATTTGGATTTTGTCCATATTTTTAGGAAGTTTCAAAACGGAGAAATTATAACTTCCAAGTTAGTCAAATAATGTGAATTAAAACCCATGACTTAAATAGCACAGTAGATAGGTACCAGATTGTCCCAAATTAACTTGGCAGTGGTCTGTGAGGTGACATTCCTCCTATGATTGTAGGAGGAATGCTCGTCTTTGCTTGCTTGGCATGTGATGGGATAGGTCCTGCCCTTTCTTTTTATGACAGGTTAGCAGATTCTGATGGATGTGTGATGTAATACATGGTGTTCAGCAGAACTTTTCAAGACTATATGATATAATACAAGGACATGCGAGAGCTGGCTTTTACAAGGGTTAATTATAACTTGCATTTGCTATGACATCATGTATGATGTTGCATTCAGGTCCTGGGCACGTAACAGTTTCTTCTGAAAAGTTCTCATTGACTTCAGTGATATCAATATCTCACCCTGTAAAATTTTTACTTGCAAGTAGTATTATCCAATCTATTCTTCTTTGCATTGCCAGCAACATATTAGCCATTAGAATAATGAACAAAAAATGCTCATACTGGTATAATTTGCCCTTTTTTTTTTCTTCTGTCTGTTGACAGAAACATCTTGTCTGAATGCAGCTCTCCTGATGTAAAAACAAGTCCTTTTTGTGAACTAATCCCATCTGTCGAAAAGAGCCCTCCTGCCCAGGCAAGCTGTGTTGCTCCTTGGTGTACTGGGTGCTGTATTGCTATTGCTGTGGTGAATTACATTCTTCTGTAAGTGGCAGTCCACCTTTGAAGGGAGGAGATAATAGCAGGTCACGCACAACATCATCACAGGTAGTCAAGAAATCAATCTTTCTGACCTGGAATATGGACAGAACATTTTGCATCTGATGTGTAAGGGTTCTCTGGTAGAGTAAGAGTCAGTCATTCAAAAGAAGAGCTGACAACTCTACATTTGGACGTAGTTAAAAAAATGCACCACAGAAAGTGATTTGGTTTTGTTTTCCTTAACTGCACTTTAGTTTGTAGAGTGAGATCTCAAAAGGAGAAAAAGTGTTATTGCTCTCCTGACCCCCAAGGATGCTCTCACAGTATCGTCAGGTTTGGTGCATGCTAGCTACTGGTTTGCTCCCGAGGAAGTAATTCTATTCAATGAGTGTAAAGTTGAATTATAAATTCTGATGTAAAGTAAGATTTTCATGAAAAACAATGTGGCATGCAAGGCTGTCCTATTTATTAAAACCAAAACCTATCTTTTAATGCTCTCTGGCATTCTTTTAAATAACTGTTTAATAGTGAATGTTACTTAACGTTGTTTAATTGGACCTGCTTTGAGTTGAGGCTTGAATTGCAGAGGTCCCTTCCAACCAGAAGTATTCTGTGATTACTTTCTATTTCCTCTTCCTTTTATAGTCCTATTCTCAACGTCCTTGCTGTTAGAGAGAGGTTTGATCCAGAGAGCAGTTATGCTCCATACATTTCTAACTGCATATTTGCATATTCCATTTTTAATGCAACTTATGTGACTGATTTCCTCTGAATACACTCCAGAAATAAAGTAGTTACAGTTGGACTATTGTGTTTTAATTGGCAGTTTCCTTTTCCTTATGTGTCTGTTATCATAACATGAACTGCCACACTGCTTCTTGGGCTCATGATTATTTATCAAGTTTACACTAAAGGAAGCGGCTTGCTGCATCTTATGGTTATAAAAATACAGAGTATTTCTAATGTGCTCTTTAGATTGTATTTTTCTAGATTTATACAGTCTGCTCTGGCTCTGTTCAGACATTTAGTTTCTTTTTTCTGAATCGTGATTTTTCTGTTCCGTTCACATCCAAGAAATAGATTAGAATTAAATACCGTATATTGGGGGAAAAAAAAAAGCCACTTAGATTACTGGAAACAGCTGCTATCCAGCTGGGACTAGAATGCATTTCTCAGACACTTCTCTTTAACATTTAAAGGTCATTTTACAAATGAATCCAGGAACACTAAGAAATGAAATTATGAACTCAGAGTTTTGGCAGTGGTTATTTCAGCAGTGTATTCTATTCACTGTGTCACCTCTAATGCATGGTCTTAGTGCTTGTGTACTTCTCACCTTATGGTTCCTTTCCAAAACTATTGTATCCAAATAAACATCAGAAGTTGTTCTTGCATCAGATGTGATATGAATATCTGATTTCAGTGGTAGTGCTTGTTCCTGACCAGGTTTAACCATGGTTGTGATCACATTATTGTAGTCATAATATAGCCAGTAACAGTCCCTAAATGGGAAGCAGTCATACACAGTAAATCAGGGTGGAATAGTGTTCCTGCTGAGATCAATTCAAGCATCTAGCAATCAGTAAGTTGAGTGGAGCAATTAAGATTATATAATTACAGGTCTGTGCTTGAAGGTATTTTGAAGATTTAAACACCTTTCTGGTGAAAGTGTTCTAGGTGTTGCCATGAAGAGATATGTAGCAGCCTCTGTACCCTTGCTTTGTTGTTTGTATGGCAGTTGGTAACTACTGGCAGTGTTTGGAAAGTCCCCCTTCTACTTTTAGCTTGTGTTTGCATGTTTGCTGGTGTAAGCACGTACATGCCCAGCTGGCTCTTATTGTCAGTTGTGAGCTTTCTAATTTGGGAATTTTGTCATCTAAGAAGAGACACTTTGTGCTTTTCTTGTTAGTCCTGCCTTGCCGCATACACTTAAATTCATTGAAGAGCTTGAAGGAATGTTCACCTTAGAGCAGAATTATTTTCTTTTCCTCTGTTGATGTTATCACTTACCCTTAGCAAACTCTGCTCTGTACTCAGAGGTGAGCGTGTGAGTCTCTCCCCTTGTTAGGGGAACAGGAGGGCCATGTTTAATTCCTTTGTTGTAATGCATTTCTGTTGACATTAACAAGAGCTCCGGATATCAGCTGCCTCTTAATCCTGACCCAGTGATGTGGATGATCTCTTGCATCTGCACAGAGTTCTCTGGGCTCCATATGGGCCATGGCTCTAACTGCAGGATCGCAGCCTCAGGGAAATCAAGCAGTGTTAATGCACTGCCCTGGAATTTGGGAGACCCAGGTTCTGTTCCTCCCCTTCTGCAACTTCTGGTGTGACCTTGCAGATTCATCTGGCATCTCAATTTATCTCTCTGTCTTGCAAAGTGTTGCAAGATACTCTGCTGCTAGAATGTTGGCTTGGTGATACTTATGACAGGATGCACTGCCTTTGAACAGTACTCAATAAATAATAAAAGGGAAATAAAAGGGATTTACAGCCCTTATTATAAAGATACTACTGCAAGAGAATAGTACTAACAAAAAATAACAGAGGTAGTATTTCTTTCTCCAGTATCCCCCTCCTCCATAACATGATGTTCAGCTACTACAGTTTCCAAAAGATTATTTTCATTGTTCTTCCCATACTATTGGGATTTATTAAGGTGCAGCAATATTTCTAGATAGGACTTAGTGATCTGGAGGGTGGTATCCCACTTTCATGGCTAGGATTGGAACTATGCATCATTTAGAAAAAAAAAAAAAATTAACCCAAGTAGTGTACGCATTGCTCAAGGAATAGTTACTGGCACAGGTCTCTTCTGCAAAGCCTGCTTTGTGTTTGGAGGTGTGCTAGTTTACTGATTACTATTTTGAAGTGGAATTATTTGCTGATACACGGTTCTTGTGATGTCAGATTCCCAGGACCTTACAACCAGCAAGAGAATTCAGCGACATGTCCACCTAAGCCCTTTGCATGCATAGACATGACGTTTGTGAGGGGACCTGAGAATGCATCAAAGCAGCCCCTATCAAACCCTTTGAAAGCAATGTGTGCTTCCCACTCATCTCTACTGGATTCTCCTGGGCAACTGAAAGTGCGTCTGTGTGTAGGGGCTGAGGGGGGAAATGTGTATTTTTTCTGCTTTTATTGTGGGAGAAGGGTGCTGTTCATGTGCTAGTCTAAAGAAATCCTTGGCTTGTAGTCCGAGGTGTGAGCTGGAATGAATTGTTGTACGTGTCATTTATCTTAATAAACCTGGGGAGATCTGACAGCAGCTGAGACTTTAGATTGCTGAATGCAAAGGTTGTGACTGTGAAAGTTCATTACACTATCTGGCTTTACATGTGGATCGCCTGAACTTCTGAGATTAGATTATGCATCTCTGTCAACAATGCAAGTTTGGTATAGTAATGGAGGAAAGGGACTATACTGCTTTTTTGTTTTTGAGATCTGTCCAAATCAATTCCTTGCATCACATTGGTAATTTCCCTTGGGTGGCTTATCTATTACCAGATAACATGAGGTTATTAAATACGTGTGCACAGCAGGCCCTCGTTATCTGTTTGTGCATTGTTGCCCTCTGTTGCAAGCATTCTATATACACATGTGCATTACAAATGACATGCCTCTATCTGGTTATAAATATTTTCCATTTGGAATTATCTGCTTCTGCTACAGAGATGAGAGGTGATCACTTGAGCATGAAAGATAAGGGGCCAGAGGAAAGGCAAATAAAAATTATGAAGCACTGAGCTTCATACGAAATAAATGACATAATCTGATGTACAAGCCTATTAGATAAAATGCAGCAAACAGTTTTTCTTACATGCCTAGCTGCTGCCATGAATTCAGGTTGTATGCCTACAGAGTGACTGAAAGGGAAGGGAGGGTTTGGGGTTTTTTTTTGCAGCAAACCGGGTATAACAGGCTTTCTTTATTTGCCAGAAAGAAACTTAACTATGTTAACACATTCTGCTTTTCTAAAGGCTACAACATTGTTATTGGAAGAGTGGAAAAGCAGGTCTTCCTGTTCCTAAGACTATGGGCCACAAATAATCAGATGAAGAAGACAGAAAAATCTTGGTTTAAAATTAATTGGTTTGTGCAAATTCTGTCTTTTTGCCAGTTTACTTGCCTTTCATGCAGAAGCAAGATGTACCTGATGAGATGCTCCTAGTATGGCAGAAGCTTTCATGGTGTACTGACTTCTCGTGCTCTGCCAGTTGGCTGTTTTGCCTTGGTGCAAGGCAGTGGATCCCATTTTGACCTACAGCACAGGGCATTCAGGAAGGCCCTGGGATCCTTGCCAGGAGCAAACTGACCAGTGGTCTCTTGGCTCTGGGACAGGCAGTAGCTCCACTGTATTCCTGCAGCTGCTGTAATGATTTGCCTTTAAAAGTGTCCTTTATGATCCAAGAAAATATTAGACATGGTTCTTTACCTGAGGACCAGAGTCTGCCTTCTAGGCAGCTCAATGAACGCACAAAGGTAGAGCATAAAAATAATGAATTGGCAGGATTTTGCCCCTTTCATGTAATGTGTCAATCCACAATTTCTGGCACAGGGGAGGACAATGGTTACGTTAAACACCATTCTGTACCGAAGAATAATTTCTTTCCCTTCACAGTAAAAGAAACCATGTTTTTGCCAAGTGCTAAGGTTAAAGAGGGACATGGTAATTCCTGGGCCTTTGACATGGAAATAATTTTTTCCCTAAAGGTAAAAGCACAAGGCTTGCAGAGATGGCAATAACATCCAGCATGCATTCTGCTGCACTCAAGTCAACAGGGACTTTTGGACTTTAGAAAATTCGTAGAGTTATGAGAGAGCTTTTATTTATTTATTTATCATTTTAGCTCTGTTGGCAAACTTACAGCTAAGAGGAAGAGCTTTAAAAAGTCAGTAAAATGCATCTGTCTCAGCAAAGCATGAGTGTCAGATTTTAGAAATGTAATTGTTCTGAGAGATGTGAGGACTCATTTAAGCCCTCAGAATGGGAGTACATTAAAGCATGAAAGTTATTGAAAGTGAGGCTTAATTGACGGTTCTTTAAGCTACTTCTCTATAAATGTGAGGCAGTAATTTATTATTTATGACAACACTGTTTGTATCAATAACTTAAAAATTCAATGTCTGGGGACAGATCCACAGCTGCTGTAGGACACTGGAGTCCCATGGAGCTAAGGCACCTTACATCATTGAGCATCTAGACTGATAACTTCCCAATTCGGGTGGGTAGAGGCATACAAAACGTAGGCCACTTGCATGCGACTGGGCAAAGAGCATGATCTATAGATGGTTTTCCTTCTGAGAAACTCCATGGGGCATATGTGAGAAATCTTTTCCATATTGTATTGCCTGCCACAACCCCCCAGCATTTGAAGAGAAGGCAGGACTGTGGTCCAGATCACCCCTCTGAGCTAGGACTGACCACTCACACAAGCCAGGCAAGCTGCAGTATTGCAGGGAGAGCAGTTGCATTGCCAGAGCATCTCTCAAGCCACCATTCTCTCAGACCATATCCTGAAAGAAAGATGGCTTGCGAAGGGATTTTCCTGAACTAAATGATTCCTTCACATACAATCTCTGTAGCTGTGGGATGGCTGACTCCTTATGCTCCCTGCCTCCATCCTGTCCTGCTTCTGCCCCTTCCTATGAAGGCAAAGTTGCATGAATTCTTTAGCACTGCTTTGTTGTGCTGAATAGGGAAACTTGACAAACAAAATCTTTGTGGATTTGTTAAAAACAACCAACAAACCTCTTAGAAGTATTATAACTTAATCATGTTAATATTAAACATAATTATGGCACATTAATTATGTTTTCTACATTTATGAGGAGAGTTGTGCTGGGCTCTCCAGACATCTGTACCATATAGACAGGTGGTAGAGTGCAACATTTCCAAGCACCAGTTCAGCACCGTTTTCCCATTCCATATATGGCTGCTGTTTCTCTCCAATTGCAGATACTCATTCAGCTTAGTCAAATTGAGTCCTTATTTGAGAGATTCTGCACTGAAAGGCAAACACATCTATCTTTATAAGCCTGTTTGTTTCCATAATTAGAAGCCAAATCAACAGTGTATTGAAGATGACACATTTGCTCATTCCCTTTCTTCTCCCTATGGTGGCATAAAGCAGTGAAGCACAATAATTAATGAAAAAGACTGTTTATTATTCAGGCAACGTATCTGAAGTGGGAAAAAGCAGAGCATGGGTTAAAAATACATTGCTGAAGACCATCAGGGCTGTCACGAAGTGTATGATCAGTTCTAGGGGGAGAGTCCCATCATTCAGTCCAGTTGGGCATGGTGCTTCAAAACTGTCAAAGACAATTGAATTCAGATTTCTCATGTAAAACTCAGGAAAACATGGAATGCATGAAAAAAACTTAAGTATCCTGCCACGGCATCTTTAATGTTTTTCCCAAAATAGTGACTTTTTTAGCTTCGTTTACACATCTGCTGTGTCCTGTGTCTGATTGAAAATAGTGCATTTTTTTAGTAGACTTATCTTTTCTTCTGGGAGTGTCTGCCCAATAGGTTTTGTAAGACAAAGGGTGCACAAAATGCTCTGCTCAGCACTTTGCCTTTGCAAAGGAAGGGTAATCTGTTTTAAATAACAAAGGCCAGAAAATGCCTGACTGCAAAATACTGCTTTGTCTCCTGTGGACTTGCTACTGAGTAAGTAGCTGCTCATGGGCCAGTATTGAAGATTAAGTAAAATGCAGCCCTTTCCTCCACCTCCTGAGGCTGATACTGAAGTCCAGGATTCCTCCATACTCACTGACCATGGGTAAGCCTGGAAGGTTCCCCTGAGACTCTCTCAGGCCACTTCATTTGCAAAAAGCTGAGGTGTAACCAGAAATTTAGAATTTATATATGTCGTGGTATGGGCCAAACCAGCCACTAGGCGAACGACAGATGCTCCCACAAACGCACATCTCTCTAAAGAGAGGCAGAAGAGAGAGAAAGAGACTTATGAGCTTAAAAGGATCTAAACTACTTTAATGAAATATTAATAATAATAAAAAAATGGAAATAATGAAAAATATACAAAACTGTATCAAGCTCCCAGGATGACAGTCATGTCACTGGCTGGCACTGGTGAAGTCCCAGACTGGTCTCAGTGACAGACAGGAACTGGATTCCGGATCTGGATTCAGGATCAGAATCGGGATCAAAGGCAGACGAACAGACAGAGTCCTCAGACACCGGCCATTGAAGAAAGAGAGCTGACCCTTTGATCCCTTGGCTTTTATGCTGAGCGTGAGGCAGATGGGATGGAATATCCTGTTGGCCAGTTTTGGATCACCTGTCCCGTCCGCTCCTCCCCGCAGATGGGACCTCTCTATGCTTTTCCATTTCTGACCCTCCAATGGGGCAAATAACAAAGTTAGCGGCCCTTGAGTGTTACAGCAATAAGTAGAAGTATAAGCAGAAGCCTCTGTGCATGCCATGCCTTGGCATCAACTATAAACATAGATCTTATCACTCTGAGAGCAAACAGTGTCCACACAATATGCTGCTAATTTCAGTAGTTAGAAGAGCCCTAGCTAAAAAGTGAAGTTACTGAACAAAATTGGTTCTGTTTTACTTCAAACCACAACAATGTACTGCCTAGCAAATGTCACAGCTATAATGTGCAGCTCAAGTCATCCTGGTGGCAAGCCAAGATTTGGGTTCTATTCCATTTCCACCTGTTTCCATACTACACCTAGCTATGAAAAAGATTTTGTGTTTACTCAAGCTTATAAAGTCAGTCTGCATTAGGAAAAGTACATGACAGGAGTAAGAATAGCCCACTTGCTAAAAACGAAGGTGATTGAGAGAAGAGTGACTCTATCAAGGGTACTGATTTTCAATTCTTTGATTAGAGCCTGCTTTCCTTTTATATATTTTATACTCAATGGTGATGCTGCATTGTTGTGGCAAATAAAGCTTCCTGGTATTGCAAAGCTATGAACAGCCACTTACACTGAGAACAAAGCTTTGATCTTCATGTTTTGATATTCATCCTCCACAACGTTAAATTTTGGGAATAGAGAACTGTTTTGCACTATTTTTAGATGGGCACAATTTCAGTAACATAAATGTCATCTTCTGAATTTAAAGTGCTGTTAGCTAGAGGTTGGTTTGATAGTTTTGTGCTTGCTACAAATCTGTGTTAGAGGATGAACAATAAGAGTATGTGGCTTTGCACAAGCATGATAGAAAACCTGAATATGATTTTTTGACTTTATAAGGGAAAAAAGTGTATTGATCAACGCACAGCAAATATAATACGAAGTCGAATAGTGCTCTGTGGTATGTGTGTTAATGGCTCATATTTTTTATTCAAGGTGATGCAGCCATAGATAAATAATTTGAATAGATTTTGGCAATATAATATTGAAAATTGTAGGAATATATTGATTCCATTTCTAAATTATAACTGCATTTTAAGGACTGTGATGTACATGGTCATCAGATTATTTCTTTATACTTCTTGTAAAACTGTAAGTATCAGCACTTTCCTTTGGTATTCTCTCACTTCTGTGCAGGGAGTTAATTTATGCAAAGGCATGTGGCATGCACAGTCCTGTAATATCAGTGGAACCAGCTGCAAGAGTATCATGCCTGGTGGCTATCTGAGAGTCTTTACAAAGAGGAGTGAATTTAAGGAGTCTGTACTTGACCATCTTGTCCTTTCCTCCGTACCCTCAGAGAAGTTGGTCCGCTAAGGTCATATGGATTTAAGTCTTTAGGTTGGAGGACCCCTTGTGAAACAGCTCTGTTCTGCTTTGTCAGCCCAAGGGAGGACACATCCACCTCCTTTCTGAGGAGCTAATAAAGTGTGCTTGCTTTTAATTTTCAGTTGCACTAACCATTCTAGTGTGCGTGTTGTCCAGATCTGTTTGAGGCAACCAGTTCCCAGAGTGGTTGGCTTATCATGTTGAGAAGCTACCTGGCTCAATCCAGAAATGTCCCCCTGATGCATAGCTAGGAGCAGATTGCACTGCTAATGCCAGCAAAACAATGGTAGGGAAAGTCTCATTGGTTAGGTTTAAAAGAAAAATCCTGTTGTATTTTATTGGCAAGCAATTTGGGCCAGCCAACATGGCAGAAGTTGTACTCCCTACCCACACTGCTGACTACTGGGTGCTGCTCCTTCCTCCGCTGGGCTCTGGTGCCATCCCTTGTCTGATGCGACTTCCCCTCAGCTCAGTGCCCCAGGGCTCTAGGTACTAGAGTTTAAAGTCTAAATAGACTGGAAAGGAGGGGAACTGATTATGGAGAAGTGGCTTGCTCAAGGTTTCACAGAAAGGGCTAGAGAGCATTGAGCTTTTAATGCGGATTTGATGATATCCAGTTTAGCATCATAACCACAGGAGCATTATTCTGCGTTACAGCAAAGACATTTCTGGATTTGTGGAGAGATTAGGAAGAAAGGGACCTTAATAACACCAAGGGAATTCTGAGTGGTACCATAACATGAATAGAACATAGGAATAGTCATGAACAGTGTTTTCAATTAGTAATAGTAGTGAACAGCACTTTTCAGCTCTACCTACTGGATTTTCTTATGTAATGGTCTTTAAACCAGAGATACGATAGCTGTTGATTAAGAAGTTACCATATTTTAATTAGGAATTATTCTCCTCCAGTACTTTTACTGGTCTTTGTCCTCCTGAGAAAAGAGCAGAAATCATGGGACTTTTTAGTAGAGATAGAAAAGAGCTGTTAAAGTTTAGGAAGAAAAATGGAAAAGGGATAAATAATTCATTTTATTCTTACTCTTCTTGAAACATTGGTAAAGAAAGTTCATGGACAATACTTAGGCATATTTTTCTGGAAATATAAGATAGTTATCTTCTTTGTTGCTACAGTAACATAATATACACTTATGTAGCTATCATATTTTATGATTGAGTGCTTTATTTTGTGGCATGTTAAATGGTGGCAGGATTCTGATGTCAGCCACGTAGGCAAAATAGTTACACTTGGAATTTGTTATTAATAAATAATTTATGGTCCTTCTCCTTTTTATTTGCCTCCTTTTAGACTTGAATATTTGAGAATCCTTAGTAGTTAAAACAAAAGGGAGTATTTCCATGCTTTGCTCTTGTTTTGCTGAAAGAACAGGTTTTTACATCTTGTCGAGCTGATGCTTCTTGTTAACATCTAATTCTTTCCTTTCAACAGAAGAACTCAAGGAGAAACTGAAGAAGTATGTTGATGAAGTGAATGCCCGTAAGCCTGGTTTCATCAAGGTGGTTCGACACAGCAAACAAGAGGGGCTGATTCGATCTCGAGTTAGTGGATGGAGAGTAGCCACAGCACCAGTAGTCGCTCTCTTTGATGCCCATGTGGAATTTAATGTGGGATGGTATGTGTATCCTTGAATGTCTCTGACCAAGAGACCTTCTCCAAGCAGTGTTTATAAATTACTAAATGGCGTTTTTCTGGCATATAGAGGGTGAATTAGCATTCCGATCTTTTTAATGAAGATTCAGGCACAATCATGGACACAAGCATGAAAAACGTATTTGTGCTGTGTAACGTAATCTAGGTCTATTTTTATAGTGTGAGTTATCTGCTGGTCTAGTGTATTTAAACTATATTGGAAAACCGCATGTTAAAAACCTCCTCCGATAACGTAACCCTTTGCCCATAGGGGAAAATTTAACTTCTTTTAATTAAAAATACTATATTTCTTTTATGTTCTACAGTGTAAACAAAGAAGTGTATTTTGGCACGGAGGTTGCTGCTCTGTGGAAAAGCAGTGCGTAACTAAACCCGTGTGTTTTAATTTGTTCAGTCTGGATCGAATATCTCTGTTTTTTCATGTGTAAAAATGATAGCAAAAAGGCAGGAGCTTCTGTCCCTAGGATAGATCTATTATTAGCTCTGATCGTGAAGTCCTTGATAATATTGAGAGCCTGAAGTTACTGTTATTGGGTAGCAAGGTTGTACATGCTCTATGATATGCAGATATCATTTCTTCCATTCACCAGCCAACATCAAGGTTAATAAAAGGCCATCCTAGATAAAATATTGCAGTGTGTTATTTTGGGGCAGATCCGGCTCTATCAAAACTCCATCTCAAAGCAAAGGGAGGTCTGAATGGGGAACATATAGACTTCGCCCTTTCTGAAATATACAGCGTAAGCTGCTATTTCCATCAGTGCTATGCTTCTACTGATGTGGTCATAACTTTTTTTTTTCTTTTTTTTAGGGCTGAACCAGTGCTTGCTAGGATAAAAGAAAACAGAAAAAGAGTCATTTCTCCATCATTTGATAACATTAAGTATGATAATTTTGAAATAGAGGAGTATCCCCTCTCCGCACAGGGGTTTGACTGGGAGCTGTGGTGCCGATATCTGAACCCTCCTAAGTCATGGTGGAAACTGGAGAACACAACTGCTCCAATAAGGTAACATGCAACTGCGACCTAGATTAGCGTGTCACTGGCGATGCTCATTTAGATATGACAGATGGTGAGTGGTCTCAGCTATGTAATAGGTTTTATTGACTGTAATGTTAAATTAGTTTAATGCCCTTGAGATGTCCTCTTCAGCTTTTGTCCTTGACCCCTACACAGTCATCAAGAAAACTGGTTTTTTAGTAGATCTTTTTAAATAGGTTTCCTTATTATTAGCGTGGGGCAAAACACATAGCTGATGTGAAATAGTAGACTTGAATGCTCAGCAGCACTGAGTTCTCCAAATGTCTTGTATGCTAATTTAGTGGTAATGGGCCAGAAACAGAATTTTCTTTACAAATGCATTATATGAACAGAACTGATCTGACAGCTGTATTCTTTATAATACTGTCACATAGCTTTACAGCTGTCATGCCTTAGGAGTTAATGCTGGTCCACTGACAGTGTGTGAGCAAAGACTGTATTACATCCTTGCTTTGATTTCAATCTAGCTCTGTACTTTCTTATCCTGTCTAGACTATTGTTAGGCTGGTACAGAACAATACACTTATCTCCAGCTGCTGAATCCCCTCAGCAGCTCTGCTGACATTCCAGGCCTTTCTTCAAGCTATGCATTCATACCAAGGAGGTCACTGGTACCTGTAGTCTGCCTCTCTGCAGAAAGTACGAAGACTGTTTTCACCAGCTACAAAGCAGAACCTTAAATAGCAGTGCCAGCATGAGGGGGTCATCACCACTGACCGGTTTCCATGCAGTCAGTGTGAGGGGTATGTTTCATCCAGTGGTTCCATCTTTTCAGGCAGACAGCTTTTTTCGGGAGTTGTCAGCTTAGATACCCTGAACTGCACTGACCCACATGCTGGTCTTCAGAACAGGACTCAAAATTGGAAAGCAGGAGATAAAAAATCGCAGGTTTGCCACAGACAAATGTGAAAAGGTGTGGGAATTTCCACATCATTAGAAATGGTTCTCAGTGTTAATGAAGTCTGTTAACATTATGAAAATGCTTTGAAATATTCTACTGAGTTCTGGAGAGGCAAACCTATATTAATTATGGTACCTTTTTAAGTTAAGAGTATTTAAATTCAGAATAAAGAAGAAATCTACTTTTCCATTTTACCCCAAAACTCTGTTCTATGTGAGGATTGGGGAGTGAATGTCCTTTATGAATACTGGATGTTTAGGTTTGTTCCCTAGCCCTTTCCCTGGTGCCTTTTATTCAGTGCAATACACTGTATGTGTGTGCTGGATCATTAAAACAAAACAAAAAAAAAAGCCACATGTATTGATTGATGTCTTCTGTCATGCCTCCGATATGCTTTAGAATTATAACAAAGGGAAGCAGGTACTGTGAAAAATACTTAAAAGAAACCACACCAAAAGCAAAAGTACTTTGTCATAAAAGAAGCGTAATTTTTGAAGTGATGTTAACTGCTATTTTCTTCATTACTAAATACATCAGAAACAGTCTTTCATTGCTATGAAGTGGGTACTATAGCACTTCAAGTTAAAGCCGTAAATGTACAGATTTCTGTGGAATTGTACAATTTGTGATTAAGACATCCTATAATCTGTTTGAAAGCAGATGTCTACTCTTATTGTAGCTTGAATGTTCCCAGTAAATGCAGGATGATTTCCCCTCTACTGCTAATTAATATCCTGTTGTTACCAGAGTTCCTGGTACCAGCATAATAATCAGGAAAGACATTTTTATTTCTTGCTATTGTGGATTATAAGGTAGGAGAAAAATGAAAAGGCTAAATTACTCTGTATTATCCTCCACTGCATCTCAAAGGTAAAATTGTATTCTCTGTGCCTGAACTCTTACCTTCTTAAGACTGGCTCTCCATAGCAGAAGTTGGCTAATTCAGGTCATGACATAAATAGAGCTTACTGATTTGGTAAAGATATGTGACTTGTTTAAATTTGCCTTGGGACAATAGACTAACGTCACAGTAAGGGAAAGGTAAGGGCAGACGTTTCTTGATTCTGTATTGCAAAACCTGACCTGGAAGTTCGGATTCATGAAATAATCTTTTCTTTTACATAAGCTTACAGACACAAGTTTTCTTAGCTGTAAAACCTAGCTTCTAGCTAAACACACAAAACTGTGCATCATTGGGTATCCTTGTTAATTATAACAGACAAGAAACCTGAGGACTTAGCAGGTCCTCAGACTGGCTGGTGCCTCAGAAACAAAGTTGGGGCTCCTGAGTGTAGTATTGTTAGCACTGAAATCATACCTGTTCTGGTGAATATGTATGTCCAATCACTTTGAGTCTATTTTCCTTCAATGGTGCTTATTTCACCATAGAATCAAGAATGTTAGAAGACAAAGCCAGATAAATCTGTTTTGAAATACCTCCCTAAGAATGTGTCTTGATGCACCATTTGACACAGTAATTATAACCTATTTCTGAATAATAAAATTGTCCATATTCTATCTATTAACTTTGGTTGCTGCTGTTTTATTCTTCCAGAAGTCCTGCATTGATTGGATGCTTCATAGTAGATAGAGAATATTTCCAAGAGATTGGCTTACTGGATGAAGGCATGGAAGTATACGGAGGAGAGAATGTAGAGCTGGGAATCAGGGTAAGGAACATAACCAACCAACAGTGATGACTTGCATTTAAAATACAGCTTCTTGTTGTGGGGGGAAAAAGGTCAAAAATGTATGGATGATGGCATGCAAAGGAGATCCACAGCTCTGTAGTAGCTTAAAGTGCTGTATTTGAGGAGGGAGGGGAGAAAAAAAAAAAAAAGCAAAAGCTCTTATATATTTTTAAAGAATTTATCTGGGACAAGGATAGAAATACAGAATTTGCTATTATTCTTCTGTCCAAGTAACAATGCTAGAATTCTGCAGACATGATACCTAAAACTCCCTGCTTACCTATGATCTTTGACTCGGTAAGAAGGATGGTTTCTCATAGGTGTAAGGGGAAAAGCCTTCCTAGATTACTTGGTTTATTTAAATTAGAAAAATCACTATGTAGCAAACTGGAATATATATGCATTTGTGCTGCCTTCCCTCTGGAGGGGAATTAAAATATCAATAAAGTGCAGAAGTGCACGTATTTTCTTCTTCCATCATGCACTCTTCATCTGTTTACTATATGCAGCATTGTGTGTGATTTGTGTACTTCCTTCTGTATCTCTTCACAGCTAAATACCATTCTGAAAACACAGTGCTGTTCTGTTTGATAATCTTTCAGGGTTTTGGTAAAAGAGAAATTCTTAGATAGATAGGTGGTAACGAAAAATGGTATGATGTGTGTTAGAAAATTAAACTCTGAATTCTGCTATGAAATGTTAGTGGAAGCTTGTATTCTGTGCTTTTGGGTTGCCAGAATAAAAGTGTACTGTTACACAATAGCAAAAAAAAAAGATTTTTTTTTAAAATATGGAATCCTTGGCTGAGACTGTGAGATATAACAAAGAATACTAATTTTTACTTCTGAGTTCCTGAAATTCTTTTTCTCCCACCTGTCAGAGATAAAGTGTTATTGCAGCAAGACTGAAGGGCAGGTCCCCTCTTAGTTACGTTAGAGCACAGTTTTAAGGAAAGGGAGAGAGAAATGCAAGACTGCTGCTTTTAAATAACACCACTCTCCTCACTGTGAGGGCCAGAGAGCCGCCTCTGTTCCTGAAACCTGATTTTGCAACTCAGTGTTGCAATGAGCTGAAAATTAGTGTAACTTTGATTTTTCTTTTCTTTTTTTCAGCTGACAAACTATTGTTTCCTTGTGAGTGCGAGGAGTTTTATCTAGTTTTGCATCATGAGATATATGCTGTCCAGTTTGCTATACTTAGCCTTGCAGAAGTTGATTGGGAAGAGTACTTTGATAGACAAGACCACAGACACACAAATCTCTGCATAATTGAAACTTTGGAGTAGACTGGATCACTGGAATAAGGCCCAACACTGCTCTGATTTCCTTATGGCTTTTTGTCTGTCTCCAGGGAGACCTGCCTGACCTACATAAAATACTTTCATCTGTAACGATTGTAGTGTGCAAGGTAGCATAATGTATGCTGCCTCATCTAACTTTATCCTGACTTGGATCTGTGTTCCAGGCTGTATCAAAACAAATTACTGAGCTGTAATGAACAGATTTTTCAGCAGTTTATTACCAACTCTTCTCACAGTTCTCGGCATATCCCAGATAATACCAGGATGAATATAAATGTACAGCGCAATATCAGAGCTTCTAGGAAGCATGGTATTATTTTTACAGATGTTAAGCTTGAAAAGCAAGCTCCTTCCCTCAGCCACCTGCTTCTGGCACACACCTGGGGCCATACACTGTGTCTTGGCAAAATACAGGTGGCTGCCTCAAATGTGCTCTCATATTATGGTGGGCAGCTGTGTCATTCAGGTGCCTCCCAAGCACTTGTCCCTAGAGGTGCAGCTCTCGGGGGCTGCCTTTCATTTCCTTTAGATAGGGCTGCATGGAAAACTGTGTTTAGCAGGTGATTTCAGGCCAGATGGTCTGTCTCTGCTGCTGAACTGCATTTTCATCTCTGCGGCACCAAATAGGCATCTCTAGATTACTTGTGTTGCTTTCAACTGTGAGGCCTACGATGAATCACTTAATAAAGACAGTAATTGTTCTACAAAAACTACATTATAATTACAGTACCAGTGCAATAAATAATGTTTCCATTTTAAACGCTCTCCAGTCGATGACTACAGATTGCTCACTGTGTTTCATCTTTCATTGCCATTTTCTTTTTTAAGAAGTATCTAGCTTTATCTAGTATTCTGTAGGGGTGGAGAAGCAGACACTGTGTGCCCAAACTGACCTGGTACCCAGGCTAGCCAAGAAGTAGGATGCTGTGTATCACATTCTCTGATATGATGGAGTTAATATCTAATGAAATTTGAAATTTTCCCTTTTTTTTTTTTTTCTATGGCTTGAGTTTCTAAGCAAATTTCACACAGCCTGTTCCCGTTCTTTGCATTATTTAGGCACTGGAAGCCAATTCTTTCACTGGGAAATTTTATGCATAAGCATGTAAGAGCAAGCATCTACAGGAATAGGGGAGCTTACTTTCAACTACAGAAAAAGCAGCAAGAGTTGGGATCGTTTGACCTACCTGTTTATCTTAAACATGCTAAGTAGAGCATGGTCCCGTGTCCTTATATTACTAATTTTCTTCCAGAGGATGTAATAATACTGAGAGCCAAACTCCTATGCAGACCAGCTGCAGCATCATGTGGTGACAGGGCTGGGTAAACCACTATCTCTGTGACTATGCACAGAGTCAAAGCCTTATTCTTCATTTGCTTTGTTAGCAGCTGCATCTTCAGTGATGTGAGATAAGATTTCATCTCCCAGCTGAGGTGTTTCTGAGAAGCATCCTATTTAGGATTTCTTTTCATTATAAAGGAGAAACCATTACTGTGTCTTCTAAAATCTTGAAATGGTTTGTTTTCAGCTGAACTGATGGGATATTCACTGTGCAGGGACAGGAATTAGACCCTGACGAAATGGAGACTTATCCCAGTATCCTCTCCCAAGAGGTATTTTTGTCACCGCATCATCTGCACAAATACATAGTTATTTGTGTTACATGAGTGCAAGAAAATCCCTAACTATTGGAAACTGTATCTGAAGCATCCATTGTTGGTAAACCGTAACAAGTCACAGAAAACAGGTCTTTGATTGGAGGATTATTCTCTTGACTCTGATGAATTAGTTTCTCTACTTAGCTCTATTCGTCTCTAATTTGGTGTATTATTTTCACTTCTAAGATTTTTACCCTTGTCTGTGGCTTTGTAATAACATTTGTAAAATATTAAACATATATAATTAAATAAATATTAATAGAGTTCTGTTGCCTTGAGCTAGAAGCTGACAGATGAGTTCAAAATATGAATGCATCTTGAATCTTAGAAGCAATGCTGTATTTTCTCCTCAAACAAGTATTTTCTTGCAAAGCTATTTATTTGCCCCAAAAGAAAATAAGGGCAGGCTGGTTGATGCAAGACTTGACAGCATTCTTTTTGAGCAGCTTGGTCACTTTATCAGGGATTTTTGAAGGATTCATTTACTGTGCCCCAGAATCATATTCTTAAATTCATGTTAGGATGAGTAATGCTTCTTTTTGGTTTATGTTCAATCATTCCCAATTGAAGTGTGCTTTTAAAGGACCAGATTGCATTTGGAAGGCAAACTGGAATCACATTGCTTATCCAAGAGACCAAATAGGAGCTGTGTTGGTATCTGCCTTATAGCGGAAACAAAATGTGAGTGTAAGGCTGGCGTTTCTCACCGTTACTTGGGCTCTGCTTCTTGGTTGTGCTTGCACAAGCACTACCTGTAGTTGTGGAAGCCCCTACAAATTCACTGCAATCAATTAGATGCATCAATTAGGTCCTGCATTAGATAGTTCAAGTCTAATTTTCAGTAGGCTTCTTAAAGGCCTATTCCAATTCCTACTGAAGTCAGCAGGAGATTTTCTACCAAGAGGAAGCCTGTAGCAATCATTTTGTCTTTTAAAGCAGCCTACGTCTTTGATAAAGCTTCCAAATATCTGTTACCACGAAGTTGTTTGTACCACTTTTAGGGATGCTTGAACAAATGTTCGGTGATTTGCCTCAGGTCACAGACTAAGTTGTCATCAGAGTCAAGGGAATGTAAGCCCAGGCTTTGACTTAGAGTAATTATGTATGTCACAAAGACTTTGTGCTTGCAGTTGAATTTGTGTTCAGAGGGATATAATGGCCCTGTTAAATGGGTAAGAGGAGATTTTGTTAGAAGGTAATAGCTCTTTAAGGGAAAAGGAATGGATCTTGCTCCCACTAAAGGATATATCAAGACTTTACATCAGCTGACCCAGGAGGAAAATTGCATTTATAGTTCAGACTGAGTATGGCACACTACTTTTATACAGTATATTGCCATAGTGAAATTAGTCGTATTTGCAATAAAATAGCATTGTAATAAATATGTCTGCTTTGTTTCCTGTTAGTCTGGCAGTTTGTTTATCGAACTTAGGTGAAGCTGATGCTTTTGCTGTTGGTGGAGAACTAGAGGAATGTAGTTTATGAACAGAGATGCAGAAATGAGTTATTTGACCAGAAAATAGTCCCAGTGTTCTTTGGGATGTTGTCCATACGATAGGGTCCCTCTGTTGCAGAGGAAGCAGATTTGAAGTCTGTCATGCCTCTCCCTGGTCTATTTTTTCTCAAATTCCAGAGGTGACCTCCATATTTTTTTTTGTTTGTTTTAGGGTGGGTTTATTTGGGGAGTTGGTTTTTTTTGAAGGTGCTTTTGGCTCTAACAATCCATCTTTTATTTTCTTTTTCTTTTTTAACCTCCTCCCACCCCAATTTCTGGGTTCGTAATTCTTCATTGCTGACTAGTTAACAGTCTCTGTCATATGGTGCGTATTGTCATATTGCTGGCTTATATGTCCAGTCATTTCCAATCCGAAGTGTTTGTATATCCCAATTGTTACTCACCTGAGATCTCTTTCTTATAATATGACCTTGCAAGAGTGTTCTTTTTGATAATCACAAGCAAGTGCAGATGTTTACATTTGCCCCCAAATCTCCATATTTATCTGAAGACATTTTGGAATTTTTCCTCTTTCCCTGGAAGTTCCCAGCAATTTTACCTGTCAGTGTTTCTAATACAGGCCATGAATTATATGAAATTATGAATATATTACATGTAAACAGGTGTCTGTTTTTATTAAGGAAAGCCTTTGCACAGCATACAAGCTAGGGTGTAGTTTCACAACACAGAGACTTAAACAGCTACACTGGTTTTCTCCTTCTCCTTGCCATCCTCTTGTTCTGACTTGTGGCACACCAGTGCTTTGGCTCAGCCAGCATTGTTGTCTGAATGGCTGCCCCATACCCAGTGTCTCGGAACACCTCCAGTTCAGAAGTACACCTTTACGTTGTAACTTTTTTTTCAACTGCAGGGTTAATTTTATTGTTAATCAGTTTGTGATTTACCATGCTGCCTCACAAACTGTAGTGTATGGAAAATTGAGAGGCCGGTGTGGCAAGAGGTAGAAAAGGCTGTGAGGGAGCAAAAAAAGTGAGGGGATTTTTCACCGAGCTGCTGTATTGTGGACCTGTTTGCATGGAGAACGAGCAGTGGGATGTGTCATGTGTGCATGGTGCCTTTTTTTTGTCCTTGCTGCTGGGTCCCCTTTCATGGCACTCCACTGAGCAAAGTAGGTCTTCCCTAAATTCCCTTTGGGAAAATGAATCTAGTTGTCCCCCATTCTTGCACTTACAGCTGCCGTCACTTGCTGTGGTCTTAAAGCCATGTTTTTAACTTGATTTTAATAAGTAGGCCATAGCCCTTCCCACTAGGGAATGATTTGCTGTACAGAAAAAATCCTTAGTGTATGATCACAGGTGCTGTTCAACAGTATTAGGTTGATGATGTGCGAAGGGAAGGGCTGAGACGTACAAGAATAAGAATATTCTTGGTTGCTACTTTTAGAAACATTTAAATACTGCTTTTTAAGATAGTGATTTCTCTTTAACTTTACATTAATGCTTTAAATAGATGTCTATTTTATTTTTATTCATTTTGTGAATTCAGAAGAGATCATTTCTATACTGAACTCTGCAAGAAAAATTTATAGAGATTGACCAAATATTACTTCTTACAAGAGGTAGCCAATGCTTTTGATAGCCCACATTTTCACCAAGACAAAAATAATTCCTTGGCAGTGTAACTATGGCACAAGTACTTGCATAGCACCCTGTGTAACCAGTAGTGTCTTCTCAGTGTGGCCAGAATTATTGCTAAGGTTAATTTTGTTTTGGAAAGTACCTCACTGTGAATTCCAAGATGACACAGACTAATATTCTCTATTTACAGGGTTGTAATTCCAACAGAAAAAACAAAACCAAAAAAAACCCCAAAAAACAAAACAGCCTCTATTGAGAATGAAGTAAGTAAATTGTGATGCCTCCAAACGGCTGTCAGCTATGACATCAACAGAAACTGGCTTTCTGTGGCTTGTTCTGGTTTTGTGTGAAACCCACAGTGGAATAATTGGTTTTTTTCCCCCGTTTTGCCCATGAATGCCTCAGCAGGTAACCTGCAGCTACAGCGTGTGCAATTATACATACAGACAACATTACCAGTGAATCATTTTTGTGTGTTTGCTCTTTCTGGGGAGAGAACATTTTATTAGCTGCTCCCACAGGAAAGCAAATGATTGATACAGCGTCAGCTAACACGTGGCATCATTATTCCCTACAAGTAAGGAGGATGAGGCATTTGGAGATTTCTCACAGATTTTTCACTGGTTGTGCCTGTGTGGTTGCGCGTTGCCAACTGGGCGCTAATGTAGACATCTTGATGTTTTATGAGAGAAAATTGTTTATAGTGGTATGGAAAGAAGTAAAACAGTTTAAGTCAATATGCACTTATAAATTAGTGGACTCAGATGAAACAAAAATTAATTAGTGCATTATTATAAGATAGCCTTATGTTTAATATCTTTCTGCAGTTTAAGTGACGGCTTAGTGGCAATGCCATTGTAGCTTCTGATATTACAATTCTTCATGGCCTAGTCTGTGAAGATTCCATATTTGTTTTAATGTGAAACTGAGGTGAGATCTCCCTGGAAATTAATTTCATGGAGAGTTTTTAGTACTGTAAGACTGGTTTAGTAATCTAACAAAGATTAGAGGAAGACCAGTGTGGGAGAGCAAGGGATGGTTGTGGTGTAACAGAACTGAGCAGATGACTGGGATGGATTCACCAGGATGGATCCAGCATGTTTGGGTCAAAGCTGCAAAGGCCAGATACCTTTACATGTGTCATAGCACCTTGTGTCATAAGTCCAGCAAGTAGGGCAGAAGACCAGCTTAGCTGAACAGGGAACTCCTTGTGGAGCTCAAGAGGAAAAAAAATTGTATGATCTCTGGAAGCAAGGTCAGGCTTCACAAGAAGATTACAGAGCTGTGGTCTGTATATGCAGGGAGAAGACACGAAAGGCCAAAGCTCAGAGTTGAAACTGGCCAGTGTTACGTCAGGTAACAAGAAGGGTTTTTTTTTTAAGTATGTCAATAGCAAGAGGAGGCCTAACGAAAACATTGGAAAGATACTTGTTGAAGATGGTCATCTGACTAATAGGGATGAAGAAAAAGCAGACACATTCAGTGCTTTTTTTGCCACAGTCTTTAATAATACTGATAGACCTTGGGCTGCCTGGTCCCTTGAGTTAGAGGACCACAAGTGTGGGAAAAGTGACTTTCCATTTGTGGATACTGAAATTGTACGGGACCAGCTGTATCAGCTGAATGTTCACAACTGCGTGGGCCCTGATGGGATTCATCCCAGAGTACTGAAGGATCTAGTGGATGTTATGGCAGGACCCTTCTTGATCATCTACCAGAGGTCTTGGGAGTCTGGGGAGGTTCCTGCTGACTGGAAGCTAGCCAATATTATTCCAGTTTACAAGAAGGTCATGAGGAAAGACCCAGGGAACTACAAACTGTTAGTCTAACCTCAATTCGTGGAAAAATTATGGAGAATATTATACTGGGTACTATTGAAAGGCATTTAAAGAATAATGCAATCATCAGGCACAGTCAACATGGGTTCACAAAGGGAAAGTCCTGTTTAAGGTCACCTGCCCGGAAGATAAAAGGAAGGTGATGGATGTAGTTTTTTCTGGATTTTAGTAATGCTGTCCCTCTCAGCATCCTTGTGGACAAGTTGTCCAACTGTAGGATGAGCAGGCTCATGGTGAAGTGGGTGACGAACTGGCTGAAGGGCAGAGCTCAAAGGGTTGCAGTGAATGGGACTACGTCTGGCTGGGGACCGGTTATCAGTGGTGTTCCTTAGGGTTCAGTTCTAGGGCCAGTTCTGTTCAATATATTTATCAATGATCTGGATGCAGGAGTTGAATGCACCATTAGTGAGTTTGTTGATGATACCAAACTGGGAGGTGCTGTTGGCTCTCTCGAGGGACAAGATGCCTTGCAGAGGGTTCTAGATAGATTGGAACATTGGACAATGATTAATGGGATGAAATTTAACCAGTCCAGATGCTGAATTCTGCACCTAGGATGGAGTAACGCCAGGCATAAGTAGAAATTGGGAGAGGAGTGGCTGGAGAGCATCCCTGCAGAAAGGGATCTGGGGGTGCTGGTCGACATCAGGCTCAGTATGGGTCAGCAGTGTGCCCTGGCAGCCGAGAGGGCAAACCGCATCCTGGGTGCGTCAAACCCAGGATAACCAGCCGGTCAAAAGAGGGGATTATCCCACTGTATTCAGCGTTGGTGCAGCCTCACCTGAGTAGTGTGCGCAGTTCTGGGCCCCACAACTTAAGAAGGATGTGAAGGTCCTGGAATGCGTCCAGAGGAGGGCAACAAAGCTGATGAAAGGGCTAGAATGAATGTCCTATGAGGAGTGGCTAAGGACTCTGGGTTTCTTTAGCTTGGAGAAAAGAAGGCTGAGGGGCGACCTCATTGCTCTCTACAGGTTCCCGAGGAGGGGAAGTGGAGAGGGAGGTGCTGAGCTCTTCTCCCTGTGACACATGAGAATGGTTCAAAACCGTGCCAGGGGAGGTTTAGACTGGACGTTAGGAAGCATTTCTTTACCGAGGGGGTGGTCAAGCACTGGAACAGGCTTCCTAGAGAGGTGGTTGATGCCCCAAGTCTGTCAGTGTTTAAGAGGCATTTGGACAATGCCCTTAATGCCATATTTTAACTTTTGGTCAGTCCTGAATTGATCAGGCAGTTGGACTATATGATCATTCTAGGTCCCTTCCGACTGAAATATTCTATTCTATTCAAATGCCATTCAATCACAAAGTAGAAATATCAGGGCAAGACAAGAATCCAC